>JARQOC010000004.1:428772856-428807434 GCA_033576535.1 Allobates femoralis | reverse complement strand
GGAGCAGAGTATACAGGGGCTGTGCAGGGAGCAGAGTTACAGGGGGCTGTGCGGGAGCAGAGTCTACAGGCGGCTGTGCGGGAGCAGAGTCTACAGGCAGCTGTGCGGGGAGCAGAGTATACAGGCGGCTGTGCGGGGAGCAGAGTATACAGGGCTGTGCGGGGAGCAGAGTATACATGGGGCTGTGCGGGGAGCAGAGTATAGGGGGGCTGTGCGGGGAGCATAGTATACAGGGGCTGTGCGGGGAGCAGAGTATAGAGGGGGCTGTGCGGGGAGCAGAGTATACAGGGGCTGTGCGGGGAGCAGAGTATACAGGGGGCTGTGCGGGGAGCAGAGTATACAGGGGGCTGTGCGGGGAGCAGAGTATAAGGGGCGGGGAGCGTATACGGGGCTGGCGGGAGCAGAGTATACAGGGTGTGCGGCGGTTAGGTGGCTGTGGGGAGCAGAGGATACAGGGGGCTGTGCGGGGAGCAGAGTATACAGGGGGCTGTGCGGGGAGCAGAGTATACAGGCGGCTCTATGGGTAGCAGAGTATACAGGCGGCTGTGCAGGGAGCAGAGTATACAGGCGGCTGTGCGGGGAGCAGAGTTTACAGGCGGCTGTGCGGGGAGAAGAGTATACAGGCAGCTGTGCGGGGAGCAGAGAATACAGGCGGCTGTGAGGGGAGCAGAGTATACAGGCGGCTGAGGGGGGAGCAGAGTATACAGGCGGCTCTGTGGGTAGCAGAGTATACAGGCAGCTGTGCGGGGAGCAGAGTATACAGGCGGCTGTGCGGGGAGCAGAGTATACAGGGGGTTGTGCGGGGAGCAGAGTATACAGGGGGCTGTGCGGGGAGCAGAGTATAGAGGGGGCTGTGCGGGGAGCAGAGTATACAGGTGGCTGTGCGGGGAGCAGAGGATACAGGGGGCTGTGCGGGGAGCAGAGTATACAGGGGGCTGTGCGGGGAGCAGAGTATACAGGCGGCTCTATGGGTAGCAGAGTATACAGGCGGCTGTGCAGGGAGCAGAGTATACAGGCGGCTGTGCGGGGAGCAGAGTTTACAGGCGGCTGTGCGGGGAGAAGAGTATACAGGCAGCTGTGCGGGGAGCAGAGAATACAGGCGGCTGTGAGGGGAGCAGAGTATACAGGCGGCTGAGGGGGGAGCAGAGTATACAGGCGGCTCTGTGGGTAGCAGAGTATACAGGCAGCTGTGCGGGGAGCAGAGTATACAGGCGGCTGTGCGGGGAGCAGAGTATACAGGCGGCTGTGCGGGGAGCAGAGTATACAGGCGGCTGTGCGGTGAGCAGAGTATACAGGCGGCTGTGCGGGGAGCAGAGTATACAGGCGGCTGTGGGGGGAGCAGAGTATACAGGCGGCTGGGGGGGGAGCAGAGTATACAGGCGCCTGTGGGGGGAGCAGAGTATACAGGCGGCTGTGGGGGGAGCAGAGTATACAGGCGGCTGTGCGGGGAGCAGAGTATACAGGCGGCTGTGCGGGGAGCAGAGTATAGAGGAGGCAGTGTGGGGAGCAGAGTATACAGGTGGCTGTGCGGGGAGCAAAGTATACAGGCGGGTGTGCGGGGAGCTGAGTATACAGGCGGCTGTGCGGGGAGCAGAGTATACAGGGGGCTGTGCTGGGAGCAGAGTATACAGGGGGCTGTGCAGGGAGCAGAGTCTACAGGGGGCTGTGCGGGGAGCAGAGTCTACAGGCGGCTGTGCGGGGAGCAGAGTCTACAGGCAGCTGTGCGGGGAGCAGAGTATACAGGCGGCTGTGCGGGGAGCAGAGTATACAGGCGGCTGTGCGGGTAGCAGAGTATACAGGCGGCTGTGCGGTGAGCAGAGTATACAGGTGGCTGTGCGGTGAGCAGAGTATACAGGCGGCTGTGGGGGGAGCAGAGTATACAGGCGGCTGTGGGGGGAGCAGAGTATACAGGCGCCTGTGGGGGGAGCAGAGTATACAGGCGGCTGTGGGGGAGCAGAGTATACAGGCGGCTGTGCGGGGAGCAGAGTATACAGGCGGCTGTGCGGGGAAAAGAGTATAGAGGAGGCAGTGTGGGGAGCAGAGTATACAGGCGGCTGTGCGGGGAGCAGAGTATACAGGCGGGTGTGCGGGGAGCAGAGTATACAGGCGGATGTGCGGGGAGCAGAGTATACAGGCGGATGTGCAGGGAGCAGAGTATACAGGGGGCTGTGCAGGGAGCAGAGTCTACAGGGGGCTGTGCGGGGAGCAGAGTCTACAGGCGGCTGTGCGGGGAGCAGAGTCTACAGGCGGCTGTGCGGGGAGCAGAGTATACAGGGGGCTGTGCGGGGAGCAGAGTATACAGGGGGCTGTGCGGGGAGCAGAGTATACAGGGGGTTGTGCGGGGAGCAGAGTATACAGGGGGCTGTGCGGGGAGCAGAGTATAGAGGGGGCTGTGCGGGGAGCAGAGTATACAGGCGGCTGTGCGGGGAGCAGAGTATACAGGGGGCTGTGCGGGGAGCAGAGCATACAGGGGGCTGTGCGGGCAGCAGAGTATACAGGGGGTTGTGCGGGGAGCAGAGTATACAGGGGGCTGTGCGGGGAGCAGAGTATACAGGGGGCTGTGCGGGGAGCAGAGTACAGAGGGGGCTGTGTGGGGAGCAGAGTATACAGGCGGCTGTGTGGGGAGCAGAGTATACAGGGGGCTGTGTGGGGAGCAGAATATACAGGGGGCTGTGCGGGGAGCAGAGTATACAGGGGGCTGTGCGGGGAGCAGAGTATACAGGGGGCTGTGCGGAGAGCAGAGTGTACAGGGGGCTGTGCGGGGAGCAGAGTATACAGGGGGCTGTGCGGGGAACAGAGTATACAGGGGGCTGTGCGGGGAGCAGAGTATAGAGGGGGGTGTCGAGGGCTTTATGTTTGTGTGCTGCACTTACTTGCTGCTGTGCTGCTCTTAAGTGTTTCTGCACCCCTCTTGTCTGTGTGGATTGTTTGTCGTCTCCTCTTTGCTCCCCTCTTCTGCATCTGTGCCTCCTCTGCTCTCCTTCCCAGCTGTGAGAGGTCCATGTTGTAGCTGGGAAGCAGTGTAGTGTAGAGGAGGCGGAGCTATGGTGATGCACGGTCATGTGACTGATCACATGACTGTGACATCACCAAAGGTCCTATCTGAAGAGGTAAGTATTCGGGGTGTGCGGGCGGCGAAGGGGGGCGCGGGGGTGTGTGGGCACAGGAGCCTGCAGGGTGTTCTGCGGGGATCTATAGCAGGGGCGTGCGGGTGTTGTAGGGGAGGTGTGGGGGGGGGTGTGGGCACAGGAGCCTGGAGGCAGGCGCAGGCAGCTTTGGGTGTTTAATATGGCGGTGCTTCCGGGTAATCACCAATTTTGCGCAGGCGCCGTCGCTTGATAGCGGCACAGTGGCCGGAAGTGCAAAACTGGTGATTATGTATAGAGATGGAGTCCTATTAGTTTTTGCCAGGCAGGTGTGTGCCAGTGCTGTGCACAGCATCTGGCCACATCTAGCTCTGCGAGTCCTTTAGGGCACGTAGTGTAGCACTGTTGTGAAGAAAGCTACACCACCTGTCTAAAGTAGGCATTTTTTGGCTGCAGCTAGTCCAGGCAATTTGTTCGGGCTAGTACTGTAGCAGTGTCACTTTCACAGTGGTGCAGCCCACTTGTGAAAGAAGCTACACCGCCTGTGTAGTTGATACTAATTTTTACCTGCACCTTACCCAGGTCTGACTTCGGGTCAAGTAGCAGTGCCACAAAAAACTGGGGACTTTGGTTGACATGCATGGAGCTCCGAGGAGGCCGTGCCAGGTGGGAAATTGTAGAAGAAGGCTATTGAAGTGGCCGGCCGGTCTGTAGGGGGGTCTAAGCCCCCCTACAGACCTCAAACAGTCCTTTAGGTAATCCATTTAACTCTTTAATAAGTTTGCTGATCCCAGCAATAGCCGGGATCCGCAACCTATGCAGTTACCGGATGGCTCAGGATTACACATCCTGAGCCATCCGGTTACCGCAGTGCGGTACAGGGAAACGCTGCGAAAACTGCTGCCTGCATGATTTTTAACGCAGGCAGCAGTGCCGGATACGGCCACCGGATGGCTTGTGAAGCCATCCGGTGTTTTGCATAGGCTCCTATGAGGAGCGTTTCCTGGTCCGGTTTTGAGCTTTTTGAAAGCTCAAAACCGGATCAGGATTCTAAAAAAAAACCTGAAATGTGACCCTACCCAATTTTGGTCAAAAAATGACTAAGTCCAAAAACGTTCAGGGGTGTAGGAGGCACAAAAAGCACCCAAAAAAAACGGATTGGTCATGGACATCACTTCCAAAAACGGATTTCTATGTGTAACCCCAGCCTTAGTTTTTGGACTTAAAAAAAAAATGCTAAAAATGAAGCCAAAAACGGACCAAGGGCTTATGTGTGACCCTAGCCTCTGACTTCGGGTCAAGTAGCAGTGCCACAAAAACCTGTAGTGTAGGCCACTTCTAATAGAACCAACTACACCGTCTGTGCAGTTCATACTAATTTTTAACTGCATCTTGCCAAGGTCTGACTTCAGTGCAAGTAGCAGTGTCACAGAAAGCTGTAGTGTAGGCCACTTCTAATAGAACCAACTACACCGCCTGTGTGGTTCATACTAATTTTTAACTGCACCTTGACCAGGTCTCATTTAGTGTCACGTAGCAGTGCCACAAAAATCTGTAGTGTAGGCCACTTCTAATAGATCCAACTACACCACCTGTGCAGTTCATACTAATTTTTAACTGCACCTTCCCCAGGTCTGACTTTGGGTCAAGTAGCAGTGCTACAAAAATCTGTAGTGTAGGCCACTTCTAATAGAACCAACTACACCGCCTGTGCAGTTCATACTAATTTTTAACTGCACCTTGCCCAGGTCTGACTTCGGGTCAAGTAGCAGTACCTCAAAAACCTGTAGTGTATTCCACTTGTAATAGAACCAACTACACCGCCTGTGTGGTTCCTACTAATTTTTAACTGCTCCTTGACCAGGTCTCACTTCGTGTCAAGTAGCAGTGCCACAAAAAGCTGTAGTGTAGGCCACTTCTAATAGAACCAACTACACCACCTGTGCAGTTCATACTAATTTTTAACTGCACCTTGCCCAGGTCTGACTTCGGGTCAAGTAGCAGTGCCACTCAAAAAGAAGCAGTGTAGGCCACTTCTAATACAAACAACTACACCGCCTGTGTAGTCACTTACTTCTAATTTTTAACTGCACCTTGCCCAGGTCTGACTTCGGGTCAAGTAGCAGTGTTGGTGCAGTCACCTCTGCTTGATTTACATCCAGCTTTTTTTGGTCCAACAACTGTACAGTTGCCAATTTTGTCACATACAAAATGAGTGGCAAAAGGTCTGCTGCTGGTGGGAATTAGAGTAAGCATGGTGGAAAGGGAAAAAAAGTTTGTGTCTATGGAGTAGATGCTAAATCTACATTAACGTCTGCTGAAGAAAGACGATCTTCCAGCCAAAGTAAGATGTCAACTTCTTTACGTGACCAATCGGATATGATCCCTTTCTTACGGGCACGAGCATCAGTACCACTTGTAAATGAGGCACAAAAACAGCAGCTGCTTGAATGGATCGCAACTGCTCCATCAAGTGGTCTCTCCTCCACCTCAACTTCTACATCACAAACCCTCCAGTCATCTGAGGTATCAGCCCAATCACACTTTATTCCTCCAAGCTCCCAAGTCTACTGCCGCCCTACTGAGTGTGGGGTAACAGACATGGCTGAGTCTGCAGAGCTGTTCAGTCACACAATAGCTTGGGAATCAGAGGTCTGCTCCAAAGCTGCTGTGAGTCCAGACGAGTTGATGATCTGCTCTGATGCCCAGAGGCTTTGTGAGTCAGATCCAGGCCCAGATGAAGAAGGTTCTGACCTTCATGTAGACTCTCATTCTCCAACAGTAACTACTCTTGGTGGACACAAGGAGGAGGATGCTGATGAGACTCAGATACCGGATTGGATTGACAAATTAAGTTTTCGGTCAAGGCAGGAAGAGGTTGTCTATAAAGAGGACGAGGGGTGTGAGAATGATGATGAGGCTGGAGATCTCACTTACTGTCAACCCACAATAAGGCTAGGGTCACACTTGCAGATTTTACATGCTTTTTTGCAGACCTGCGTTTTTAAAAACACATGTAAAAATGCACCCATAGGCCCCACATGCAAAAAACGCATGCCTTAATAGCAAAAACACATGCCTAAAGTGCCATGCATTTTTGGCATGTGTTTTTGCACTTATGTGAGGAGCTGCCTTCAAAAATGCATGCAAAAACGCATGGTACATTAGTACCATTTAGTACCATGCAAAAACGCATGCATTTCCCATAGGGGCCCATGTTAAAAAACACATGCGTTTTTTAAAAAACGCATGCATTTTTGAAACAGCACCAAAAAATGGTTCATGCACTTTTTTTGGGTGCTGATTCAAAAACGCATGGAAAAACGCATGGGTGCCTAAAGGCACCTAATAAAACCCATGCAGAAATGAAAAAAGCATGCAGAAACGCATGATTATTTTTAAGGCAATAAAAAAATTCATGCCAAGTGTGACCCTAGCCTAAGCCAGTCGATGAGGTCAGCATAGGAGGTGGAGGATGCTACTGACGACAAGGTTAGGTTGCTCCTTCCTGAACATAGACAGAGTACTGGAAGCACGTCAACAACTGCATCCGCAGCCACAACTCTGCCTCTGAGCGGAAGTTGTGCTGGCTCTGCAGCTCACATGGGCTCTAAGGCTTGCCTAGCCTGGGACTTTTTTGACATCGCCAAGGATCTCCCAACTCATGTCATCTGCAAGATTTGTCACCAATCTCTGAGTAGAGGCCAAAAACTCACTAGCTTAAGTACTTCATGTATGAACTGCCACATGGACATGAAGCACAAGTCGCAGTGGGAAGCTCACCGTGCTAGAATGCGGGCTAGCGGGGCAGGCCTACCACCATCTGCCCCATGAAGTGCACCCGTGTGCTCTTCATCATCTGTGACTGTGGTCACAGCTGTCACACAGATGTAGACCTTCCACCTCTTTACCCACAACAGGCAGTGTGATTGGCAGGTCGTCACTTGCTTTTCAACTGGACAATGCTGGTGGTGTTGAGCTCTCTCAGACATCGACATCACCACATTTGGATGAAGGCAACATTACATCTTCACCTGTACCTCCCTCCCAGACCAGCAGTTTGCCAGGGACACCCTACTCAACTGTGTCTCAGCACAGCAGCCAGCCCTCCGTCTCTCAGATGTGGACAAGTAAAAGGCCATATCCTCGTAGCCATGAGAAAGCTAAGCGCTTGAATTTCACCATCTGCAAGCTGTTGGCTTCAGAAATGCTGCCTTTCTGCCTGGTGGACAAAGAGGATTTTCGAGACCTTATGTCTGTCGCAGTGCTCCAGTACCAGATGCCCAGTCGCCACTACTTCTCCAAGAAAGGTGTGCCTGTGCACCAGCATGTCGCAGACAACATCACCACTTCCTTGAGAAACTCTGTGTGTGACAGGGTTCATTTCACCACAGACACTTGGACCAGTAAGCATGGACAGGGGCATTACACGGCGCTAATTGGGCACTGGGTAACTATGGTGAGAGCTGGAGAAGGGTCTGCTGTCCAAGTCTTGCCGTTCCCCACGAGTTGTGCGTCAACCCTCTGTAGGTACATGTTGCTCCACTGCTTCTGCCTCCTAAACCTCGTCTCGGTCTTCCACCTCCGCCCAAAGCCTGTCTGGTAATGCCACCCGCGTTGTAACTGCAGAGAAGGAATCCTGCACACCTCCCAACTATGCTGGCAGCAGGGCTCAACGCCATCAAGCGGTCTTTACCTTGAAATGCCTGGGAAATGTGAGTCACACAGCTGAGGAGTTGTGGTCAGCTCTGGCGACCGAGTTTCAGCAATGGTTGTCTCCACTCAACCTGCAGCCAGGGAAGGCCGTGTGTGACAATGCTGCAAACCTGGGTGTGGCCCTTTGCCGGGGAAATATCACACACGTGCCTTGTATGGCTCACGTGTTGAATCTGGTTGTCCAGCAATTTTTGACACACTATCCAGGCCTAGATGGGCTTCTGCAGAGGGCACGGTCGCTGTGTGCTCACTTCCAGCATTCGCATCCCGCAGCTTAATGACTTGCTTCGCTCCCGAAGTCTTTTGGCTTGCCTGTTCACCGGCTGAAATGCGATGTGCCGACACACGCTGGAATTCTACTTTGCACATGTTGCAGTGACTGTGGCAGCACCGCCGAGACCTGGTACAATACGTTATGATATATAGCCTGGGCCAACGAGATCCAGAGGTGGGGCAGATTACGCTGCAGGAGTGGTCTCAGATCAAGGACCTATGCACCCTTATGCACAGTTTTGAGATGGCGACGCAGATGTTTAGTGCTGACGATGCCATTATCAGCATGACTATTCCGGTCATTTACATGCAGGAGCACATTCTAAGCAATATTCGGAGTCAGGTGGTAAAACAAGAGGAGGTTGAAGAAGTACAGAGGAGTCCTATGTGTACCTTGATGACATTTCTGTTGTGCGAGGTTGGAGGGAGAGGGCAGAGGAAGGAAGCTTGATTCTCACCTCCCCATCAGCAACATAACAAGGAATTGGTCCTCCTGGATGCGCAAGACACATGAGCGCCTTCTTGCTGCACTACCTGTAACATGACCCTCGGATTGTCTGAACTAGAAGCAATGCCGACTACTGGGTTGCCACAGTCCTAGAACCCCGGTACAAGACCAAATTTGCCGAAATAATTACTGCCATACAAAGGGATGCACGCATGCAGGAGTATCAGAAGAAGCTGATACATAATCTGAGATCGGCTTTTCCACAAACCACCAGTGGTAGACAGAGTGAATCTCACAGTTCTCACTTGTCAACCATGGGACTGTGAAATCATCATCACTCACACCGTACCAGTAACACCATATCTGGTGGTGGTAACACCAATTTTGTGGCCTCATTTCACTATTTTTTTTAGACCATTGTTTGCAAGGCCTGAAGACACGAGAAGTCTGACACATAGTCAACGGCTGGAGCAGATGGTACATGAGTATCTCCAACTTAACATCGATGCCATGACTGGGGAACTGGAGCTTTGCTCATTTTGAGCTTCCAAACTGGAAGAATGGCCTGAGCTTGCCACTCACGCCTTGGAGATCTGGTCATGCCCCGCAGCCAGCGTTCTCTCGGAATGTGTCTTCAGTGCTGCCTGGTGGTGTGCTGACAGACAAGCGCACGCGTCTGTCCGACCAGAATGTGGACAGACTAACGTTCATAAAGATGAACAAGGCATGGATCTGCAAGGACTTTTCTACCCCTGTGTCATCCTGGGGAGACTTACGCCTTGTGGATTTTTGCCTAAAAGTAACCATTTAAATTTTGCAACTGTGAGGCAATTGATGCCATTTAAGTGGTGTCTGTGCCCAAATTTTTGGAAAAAATGGAGACTCTTCTTGTAGTCCCCTAAATGTGACACAATACTCATCGTCTCCATGAGGCCTTACAGATAGTGAGGAAAAACATCACCAAATACTCATCGTCTGCACGAGGCCTCACAAATACTGAGGGAAAACCTCACCGAATACTCAGCGCCTGCACAAGGCTTTCCACAGACTGCGGTTAAAACTGCACCTAATACTCATCGCCTGCACGAGGCCTTCCAGATACTGAAGTAAAACTCACCTAATACTCATCGCCTGCACAAGGCCTTCCAGATACTGAAGTAAATCTCACCTGATACTCATCGCCTGCACGAGGCCTTCCAGATACTGAAGTAAAACTCACCTAATACTCATCGCCTGCACAAGGCCTTCCAGATACTGAGGAATAATATCACCAAATACTCATCATCTGAACGTGGCCTTCCAGATACTGAAGTAAAACTCACCTAATACTCATCGCCTGCACGAGGCCTTCCAGATACTGAAGTAAAACTCACCTAATACTCATCGCCTGCACGAGGCCTTCCAGATACTGAAGTAAAACTCACCTAATACTCATCGCCTGCACAAGGCCTTCCAGATACTGAGGAATAACATCAACAAATACTCCTCGCCTGCACAAGGCCTTCCAGATACTGAGGAATAATATCACCAAATACTCAGCGCCTGCACGAGGCCTTCCAGATACTGAAGTAAAACTCACCTAATACTCATTGCCTGCACAAGGCCTTCCAGATACTGAGGAATAACATCAACAAATACTCCTCGCATGCACGAGGCCTTCCAGATACTAAGGAATAACATCATCAAATACTCAGCCCTGCACAAAACCTTCCAGATACTAAGGAATAACATCACCTAATACTCATCGCCTGCACGAGGCCTTCCAGATACTGAGGAATAACATCAACAAATATTCCTCGCCTGCACAAGGCCTTCCAGATACTGAGGAATAATATCACCAAATACTCAGCACCTGCACGAGGCCTTCCAGATACTGAAGTAAAACTCACCTAATACTCAGCGCCTGCACAAGGCCTTCCAGATACTGAGGAATAACATTATCAAATACTCAGCACCTGCACAAAACCTTCCAGATACTGAGAAATAACATCACATAATACTCATCGCCTGCACGAGGCCTTCAAGATACTGAGGAATAACATCACCAAATACTCAACGCCTGCATAAGGCCTTCCACAGACTGCGGTTAAAAAGGCACCTAATACTCCTCGCCTGCACAAGGCCTTCCAGATACTGAGGAATAACAACCCCAAATACTCATCGCTTGCACAAGGACTTACAGATAGTGAGGAAAAACCTCACCAAATACTCATTATCTGAACGTGGCCTTACAGATACTGAAGTAAAACTCACCAAATACTTATCGTCTGCACGAGGCCTTACAGATACTAAAGTAAAACTCACCAAATACTCATCGTCTGCACGAGGCCTTACAGATACTGAAGTAAAACTCTCCAAATACTCATTGTCTGCACGAGGCCTTACAGATACTGAAGTAAAAGTCACCAAAAACACCGTCTGCACGTGGCCTTACAGATACTGAAGTAAAACTCTCCAAATACTCATTGTCTGCACGAGGCCTTACAGATACTGAAGTAAAACTCTCCAAATACTCATTGTCTGAACGTGACCTTACAGAGAGTGAGTAAAAACCTCACCAAATACTCATTGTCTGAACGTGGCCTTACAGATACTGAAGTAAAACTCACCAAATACTCATCGTCTGCACCAGGCCTAACAGATACTGAAGTAAAACTCACCAAATACTCATCGTGTGCATGATACCTTACAAATACTGGAGTAAAAATAGATTTTAGAGGGGCGTGACATGCCTATATCTGTGTCTCCTCCTCCTTTTACTTGTCCATCTCTTTTCTTTTCGCATTTCTATATGCACTTGTCACTTTTCCATGTGTTTGGTGTGTCTTCTGAGTAGTTTGTCACCTTTTGGACACCTTAGAAGGTGGTTTCTATGTGTTTTCTATGTGTTTGTATGTGTTTGTGTTTGCCTGCCATTGTTTTCAATGGGATTCGATGGTGTTCAACGAACATTCGACTAATCGAATCGAATTGGAACACCGGGGTGGTGGCTCATCTCTAGTATTGAGTGCTCACTGTTTGTTTTAAGGTTTAAATCTCTATCCCTTTCATATCTTTAAGTCTTTTTTCTTTCTCTTCCACCCTTCTCTAACCACCTGAGGTTCTTCTTTTAATCACTAGAACCCTCATAAGGAAAACAAAGCAAGAGGTGATAGGCTGTAGGGACTATGAAGGTCATCTCTTGGAATGTAAAAGGCCTAAGCTCCCCGAATAAAACAGTAAAGATAATGAGACATCTGAAAAGGTACTCACCAGATATTTTATTGCTTCAAGAAAACCATCTAAAGGAAGAGGATTTTTTTAGGCTCAGCGAGATGTTGGTGGGTGGAGAAAGTAGTGGGCTCGTCAGCTCAAGGTAGACATGCAGGGGTAATGATACTGTTCCATCGTAATTTGCATTTAATCTGCTATCCCAGGAGTGTGATGATCAGGGGAGATAGGTTTGGGTCACCATAGAGCATGGAGGAGAAGTCTATTCAATTCTCAATATATATGGACCTAATTGTTCAAACAGTCTTCTTTGATGACCTGGAGAGGAAGATTGTCTTGGACAACTCACCTCTGATAATTACTGGGGGAGACTTGAACACAGTTCACAATGAGAAGGTGGACAGAAAGAGTCAGAGACTGTTCTTCCCTCCTTTCTTGAACAAACTGGATTCAGGGATGTTTGGCGTTGGTTACAATGAGAGGATAGAGAGTTTACCCTCTTCTCTCATGGGCACCAATCCTGGTCATGGATAGATCTGCCGACCTTTGAGACACTATTAAATAGAATGAAGTCAGTAGAGAACTATGACCTGGTCATATCTGACCATGCTCCGGTGGGTATGGAACTGGTGGATAACCAAATAAAAGGAACACATTACATGTGGAAATTTCCATCTTATCTTACAAAATATGAGGAATTTAATGACAAATTACAGGGTTGGTGGGAGGAATTTGAACAGGATAACAAAGAATATGCAAACCAACACACTTTGATGCGATGCTAAGACGCAAAATTATGATGTTTGTGGCCTCACTGAAGAAAAGAGTAGTAGAAAAATACTCAGATTCTAGTGCAAAGCGTAGAAATCTATATACAGATTTCCTGCACAGCTCCCCAACTCAAAACAAGGAAAAATGGAAGCTGGCCAAACAAGAGTTTGAAATGTGGATTGATAGGTGGGAGCAGATGTACCGCTCTAGATAGGAGGTTGAATTGCTGAGATATGGGAACAAAGCGGGGAAATTGCTGGCAAGACTGGCAAAAGGGCATTTGCAGGAAAAATCCAATTCATAGATTACAAGATGGCCAGGGAACCCTAACCCCCGACCCTAGGAAAATCAATGAAATACTACAAAACTTTTACAAATAATTATATAAACCCTGTATATATAAAAATTCCTCCAACAAGTCACTCTTCCACTCTGCGGTCCAGTGCCACTAGAAGTTGGCAGCAACTGGGATCTGTAAGTCCGGTAACCCAAACACACACCCAACAAAATCCGGTTCCGGAGCAAGGGACTTCAAGCTCAGCTATGGGACAGCGGAAGGAGACAGGTAATTGGTGGGAAGTTAAACAGGAAATGGTCAGAAAAGAGGAAACAAAACCAGGAAACACCACAGGAAGTAGAGGAGAGTTTAGTGATAGTTAGCCCAAGAGTCAGCTAGAAGAGCAGTTAAGTCCAGGAGTCAGGAGGAGAGGAGAAAACACCATCATTATACAAAACTGAAAGGACACGGACACGGTGGCCTGTACCATCCTTTGGCTGTTCCGGGTCACGGGCTACAGACCGTAGAGAGACAGAAGGAGTTCCAGGGGCACGGGTAGTGAGCAATCCACTTGTGTGCCCGAATTAGCTGAGAAGCTGAACGACGGGGCAGGAACCAGGATGCCGGTTCTGAGGTGGCCAGGACGCTCCACCCTCCAACCACGAAACCAATCAGGTGTGGGGTCTTTATGTCCCGTTACCCAAACCTTTGTGCAGTAGAAGGCCTACTGGATCGTAGCTATGCGTTCAAAAGTGTAAGGAAGAGAGGCCCATGGAAAGGAACATAAAACAGGTTGACCTGGATGAGCCATCTCAGCTGCTAAGAGACTACTGGAGGCGCCACTGTACTGGCCTGTAACTTGAACACCTGTCGAGAAGAGCCAAGTAAACCGGGTTGAAACTCAGCATTGTGTGAAACAGTTTATTCTGTGCCTGAGGAGAGGTAGACTGAAACGTCGAGCCAGCAGCAGAAGCCTGCCTGAGAGCGTCTCTGACCCTTGTCGCACAGCCAGATCGACCTTGCTGGTATACCTACACCCCCACCGAATCCATCACCTCCATAGACTTTACAGGTTGCCCTGGGGACCCGCTCTTCCTGTGAAGAGCTGAACCATCATAGCTGCTACTCCCGTCATCCCCAGAGGTCCCGAAGGCAGCAACGACCAAATCGGCCGCATTCCACGGGTGGCGTCACAACACAAACTCTTTTATTTAACTTTTATATTTTTATTTTCATCCCTTTTTCACAATATCCCTTTTTTAACTGATCACCCGACGAGGGGACCGCGAACCAGGTCACGCCACTGTGACATACTGCAGCCGAGATGACGTCGAGACGGCCTGGTTCCGAGTACCCCACGGTCGGGGCGAGTCAGCTTTTCTGGCGTCACAAACAGGATCTACCGACCTGGTATCACCGGGTCTTATTCGATTTACAGACTATAACAAAAAGACTGTGTTTTATGGGCCTGAGCAATAGTGGCTCTAAGAGACTGAAAACTTTGCTGGCAAAATGACGTGTCACAGTCCACCATCGTGGGCCAGGCCAGCACGAAGTGCGAAAAATAGCCTATGCCCCTTCCATCCTCCAAGAATCGGGAGGGCAGACCTAAAAACTGCATTATCTCACCCAAGGGTGTGGCTGCCAATGACGAGAAACAGAGACACCCATGAAGGGAGGGAGAGGAAAGAGACTTCAATGTGAGCTGCAAGGAAAATGGCGGGAGGTTGAGGATCCATGTGTTAGCCGACTTTGCGGAGTCAGACCTGTTCGGCGTGGAAATGGCAGACTTCCCCGGCTCCCCAGAAGCAAGCCAGATGCCACTGTTGGAGAAGGCTAGCGAGCTGAGTCGCCAGCTGGATAAGGTCCAACTCGACACTGTGGAAAGATGGAGGCAGATGCTGGTGGAGAAGGTGACCGCGAGGTGAGCGGTGTCGCGTCCCGCTTCCCCAACCCCGGAGATGGAGTAGAACGAGTCAGAGCCCTGTGCCGAGACAGGTACGATCTTGGGAAGTGCTACATACAGTGGGTGCCCTGCTATGATATACTACCCGGAGGTGGCGACTAGCTTCCCAACACCTGTGTAGACCGTCACACAGAACCTAGGAGATGGACCTTCTGTAGAACAATGGACTAGTCTCTGGGAGCTGAATAAAAGTGTGGCTGCGCTGACCAGAACATTGCAGTTCCTGGAGGATACACTACAAGGGGTTGCGATTCAGCCGGCTTCCAGTTTTTGAGGTGTCCCACGGCTATGACAGAGACGAACCCCCTGGAGAAGGGGAAGAGACACAGATCATTTTGATGCAACTGGACAACCAATTTGTCTCTGTTGTGACAGAGCAGGAAACCATTTCAGGTCTTGTCCTGTAGTTGACCGAATCCTGGGTCCACCCTCAGACATAGCAAGGACTGGCAGCAGACTCTTTGAATAATTTCTTTCTCTTGTTTTGCCCCCAGTTTTCACTATTAGTGTGTCGCCCGTATTAATAATGAACATTTGATCTTAGACTATACTAGATCAGGACTGGAGTGTACATAGTTAGCTCACTACGGTGTGCTCCCTGTTGGTTTTATGCTGTGTTTTATTATGTGTACTTGAAGTGTTTTAAACATGAATAGACTTTGCACTTGTGACCGCAATGAATTCAAACCCACTAGCATGGCCGAAGAACCGGTCTCTTTGTCCCTGTTGCCACGCCCAGGACATGTTCTGGGTTTTTCTTGTGGTGGGTTCCCCAAAGACTAAACACCTGGTGATGGACTATCGCCAAACTGTAACATGAATTAAAGTCATATCCAAACTAGGCAAGGGTCTCCTGGAGGCCTGCTCTTATAGACCCATTTCCCTTATTGATGTAGACCAGAAGATTATGTCAAAAATAATGGTGGACAGATTGGCAGCAGAACTACCCCAACTGGTGAACCTTGCACAAGTAGGATTCGTTAAGGGCAGGGCAGCGGTGAAAAACGTACAAAAGGTACTAACTGTGTTGGACAGGGTGGGTCGTCGCAGCCAGCCAGTAGAGAGACCAGCTTTGCTGGCTCTGGATGCAGAGAAAGCTTTTGATAATGTTATCTGGGACAGTCTAGGGGCGACTATGGACTCATTCAACATAAAGGGCAACTTTAGAATATACCTGGAGGAGGTGTATAGAGACCCGACTGCTAGAATACACATGCCAGGATTACTCTCTGAGCCATTTCATCTACATCAAGGGACCAGGCAGGGGTGCCCGATGTTTCCACTGCTGTTCAACTTGGCATTGGAGCCCTTTGCTTAGTATATGGAAGAGTCAGATCTATTTGAGGGAATCAGGGTGGGCGCTAACAACACTAAAATAGCATTGTTTGCAGATGATGTCATCTTGTTCTTGTCCCAGCCACTGGAACAATTAGGAAATATCTTTCAGTTTATTTAGAAATTTGGGGAATACTCGAGCTATAAGGTCAACATCGCCAAGAGCGAACTCTTGGAATTGGGGGAAAAAACACCTGTGGAACAATGAAGGAAATTAGGCCTAGAACTACATATTGCAAAGACACATATCACCTATCTGGGAATTAAGATAGGCATGCTCCAAGCACAACTATAATCACTAAATTATACACGTCTGATCGAAAAAATATTGGGAGAACTTCGAAGATGGCAGAATCTGCCACTATCTCTTCTGGGAAGATGCCATTTAATTAAAATGATCAGCTTTGCCAGACTCCTATACCGATTACAGACATTACCCCTGATACTCAAACATCGAGATATAAACAAAATAAATAGAGCTTTCACCCATTTTATTTGGACAGATTAAAAGGCCCAAAATTGCACTCTGGAAACTAATGCTAAATAGAAGGGAAGGTGGGATAAATTTTCCGAATGTCAGAGCCTACAGCATAGCAAGTCTTTTTAGACATGTGATAGATTGGCTACAGGAGACTAATTACAACTCTAATATCCAACTGAAAAGACAGTTGGCGGTACCATGTGAATTAAATGCTCTCTTACATACAAAACAGGCCAAACTTCCGCAAAATGTAAAATCATCCCTACAGTTTTGGGACACTGTTATATGCTGGAAGATAGTAAGGAAGGCATTTGGCCTTCCCTTCCAGATCTCTGAACATATGCCAATATTTGGCAACCCGGAATTTCCCCAGGGAACAGAAATCAAAAAAGTGATAGGACAAGCAGGTGATAACTTGAGGAAAGCAGGAGATATTATGCATACAGAAATTAAGCGATAGCTGAGCCCACAAGTAATCATGAACAAATCACATGTAGAAAGTAGACACTTTCTACAGGTCATGCAAGTCCATTCTTTTGGCTTATCAAGACTTTGCAGGTTATTTTATGAAGTGGGACTACATAATGCAGATAATTGAGTAGATCTGAAGATTCAGAATGCGAGCATATCCTCAATATACAATACTGTAAGACATAAATTCCTGAAGCTAAAGCAGAACAAGCTCTTTAAGACTAGGGGGAAATGGACTGGGGATAAGGATATTGCAGAGACAATTCTACAGGGGTGGGAACAGGTAAAAAAAATCCATTCCTTGCGAAAGATGGAGGAAAACCTATTTTAAGCTAATGCATACAGCATTACATGGTTTCAATATTCCATCTTCTCCTAGATTCCATGACAGGATTAAAGTATGCCCGAAGTGCGGAACGCCTTCAACGAATCTCTGGCACGTGGTGTGGGAATGCAGGGCAGCTACAGAGTACTGGACACAGGTTGGGGAACAGGTTTGATCATGCTGGGGAATCCAACTCCCACAAACACCACAAGCCATGCTCTTTCACCAGTTAAGACCCCAGAGACGCAACCCACAGGAGTTAAAGCAAATATGCCTAAAAATATTCACACATTCTTAGTTGTAGCCCTATGAGGTTTAATGGACGAATATCTAAAACCAAGCATCCCATCGATGGTGATGATAATATCCCAGATGAAACATTTACTGGGAATTGAATTAATAGAGGCGGAAAAGGCTAAGGAAAAATCTAGAGGGAAAGTATTTCCGCTGTGGAAAACATTCATTGGTTTTCACTATAGCCCTCACGAAATATCGAGAAAGATCAATCCCTTCCGCCAAACAGAATGGTATTGGCTGGAGGATCTGAGCAGGATGATAGGGGCCTTGGGAACTATTATAGATGTACTAGATGGTGGCCCGATTCTAATGCATCGGGTATTCTAGAATATGTATGTAGTTGACATACTGTGACTGACAGAACTTGTTCAGTCAACGTGAGTGAACTACATACATATATATTGCAGCGCTATGGTATATGGTGGTACATTACAGCACATGTATAGCAGTACTATAGTATATGCTGGTACATTACAGTATATGTATAGCAGCGCTATGGTATATGGTGGTACATTACATTACATGTATAGCAGCGCTATAGTATATGGCTGTACATTACAGTACATGTATAGAGGCGCTATAGTATATGGCGGTACATTATAGTACATGTATAGCAGCGCTATTGTATATGGTGGTACATTACAGTACATGTATAGCAGCGCTATAGTATATGGTGTTACATTACAGTACATGTATAGCGGCGCTATGGTATATGGCGGTACATTACAGTACATGTATAGCATCACTATACTATATGGCGGTACATTACAGTACATGTATAGCGGCGCTATGGTATATGGCGGTACATTACAGTACACATATAGCGGCGCTATGGTATATGGCAGTACATTACAGTACATGTATAGCAGCGCTATGGTTTATGGCGGTACATTACATTACATGTATTGCAGAGCTATAGTATATGGCGATACATTACAGCACATGTATAGCAGCACTATGATATATGGCGGTACATTACAGTACACGTAAAGTAACACTATAGCATATGGCTGTACAGTATAGCACATGTATAGCAGCATTATAGTATATAGCAATATATTACAGGATATGTATAGCAACACTATAGTATATGGCAGTATATTACAGTATAAGTAGAGTTGCACTATAGTATATGGTGGAATTTTATAGCACATGTATAGCAGCACTATAGTATATGGCGGTACATTACAGTACATGTATAGCAGCACTATGGTATATGGCAATACTCCACAAAAAAAATAAAAAAGTCCTCAGTGAGGATACTCACCTGTCCGCCGGCTCGCTCCACCTCCTCCGTCTTCTAGGTCCTACAGGCCTTTAGGACCCGTCGTTGCCTGGGAAACCAATCAGCTGATCGGTCACATGACCGTTAACTGCCAGGGGGGCAGGATGGATCAGGGGGGCAGGATGATGACGGGGGGTGGAGAGGTGGCAGGATGGAGCGAGCGGGGCAGGATGGAGCGGGGGGGGGCAGGATGGACCCGGGGGGGGCAGGATGGAGCTGGAGGGGTGGCAGGATGGAGCTGGGGGGGCAGAATGGAGCTGGCGGGGGGGAGGGCAGGATGGAGCCGGCGGGGGGGCAGGATGGAGTTGGCAAGGGGGGCAGGATGGATCCAGTGGGGGGGCAGGATGGAGCCGGCGAGGGGGGGCAGGATGGAGCCGGTGGGGGGGGGGGCAGGATGGAGCCGGTGGGGGGGGCAGGACGGAGCCGATAAGGGTAGGATGGAGCCGGGGGGCAGGATGGAGCTGGTGTGGGGGGGGGGCAGGATGGAGCCAGCGGGAGGGCAGCATGGAGCCGGCGGGGGGCAGGATGGAGCCGGTGGGGGGGCAGGATGGAGCCGGCAGGGGGGTCAGGATGGTGGTGGCAGGGCGAGGGGCAGGATGGATGCGAGGACACCCGTCTGCCTGCTCGCAGGACCTGTCATTGCCTGGGAAACCGATCAGCGGTTTCCCAGGCAACCACAGGTCCTCAAGCCATGGAGCAGCTAGAAGACATAGACGGGTGAGTATCCTCTATGAGGGTTTTTTTTATTTTTAATAGCATCAAGCAGCGGGGGGGGCCGCGGGGGGGTAGGAGCAGCTGTGGGGGGGCCGCAGGAGTGGGGGAGCTGCCGGGGGGCAGGAAAAGCCGCGGGGGGGGGCCGCAGGAGCAGGGAAGCCGCAAAAGCCGCGAGAGGCCACAGGAGCAAGGGAGCTGCGGGGGGGCAGAAGAAGCCGCGGCGCGCCCACAAGAGTGGGGGAGCCGCGGGGGGGCAGAAGAAGCCGCGGGGGGGCACAGGAGCGGGGGAGCCGCGGGGGGGCAGGAGGAGCCGCAGGGGGGCAGGAGAAGCCGCGGGGGCAGGAGGAGTGGGGGAGCCGCGGGGGGCAGGAGGAGCTGCGGGGGGCTGTAAGGAGAGCCGCCGCTGCGGCCACCGTGTATCCCGGCGAGAGCGGCGCATCTAGCCGGGCTGCAAATAGGCACGAAATTCGAACTTTGAATTCTCGCGCCTATTTGCATAGTCTGAGCTCATTGGCGCGCGATTTTGGTTACAGAGAAACTCAAAAAAGCCTTAGACAATTATATAGTAGATAATGTCTGTTAGGGTACCTTTACACACGGCTACATTTGTAGCTTGTCACCAGGCAACTTACTGGTTGCAGTGAAATCATGGATACATGGTTCTATCTTGTTGCTGTGTACAAATGGAATCATGTATCCATGATTTCACTGCAACCAGTAAGTTACCTGGTGACAAGCTACAAATGTAGCCGTGTGTAAAGGTACCCTTAAAGATACAGCATATATTACCATAGAACGACACGCTTGACTATGGAAAATACAGTAAAAGAGATTCTCTTCCTTCCCCTATTACCCTTCTATGCATTCAGCCTGTCTCTTCTTTCTCTCATTATTTCCCTAAAATTTGTGTTACAAGGCATTGACTGAGAACTATTTATGTATCTACAGTACATACTATTTTATAAGCTATGTGGACATGTTGTCTAACAAGTAGAATTTGTTTATGTACTTTTGGTAATTTACAGTGTCATTGCACATGTTATATCCCATGCTATGTTATCCTATCCATTGTTATGATCAAAAATTTAATAAAAAAATTCAGGTTTGGACTGCGAGTGTTTTACATATATCTCTGTGTTTAGGTATACTTGGTGCTTGGCCCAGTGTGAGCTGCTTGCAGACTTTGAATGGCTCGCAATGGGGGGCGGGTTTAAAATCAGAGTTACCATATGTAGTGTGTAAGCAAAAAAAGATATTTACCCACTCTCCCTTCCCCCGAAGAGTTTAGTTTATAACTGGCTCTATGTGGGCTGAGAGCTGAACTGCCCAATCAGTAACTTCTAATGAGGTTCGGGTCAAGTTTGAGTGCAGAACAGAACTTTATAAAATTCTGGCTGATCCTTCAGAACCCAAACTTTTAAGGGTACACTCATGCCTACATATGGCTATATGGATGCACACATAAAATAGATGAAGAGAAGGAAAATATGAAAGTGCGAAAATGGAAAATCATTGGGTCATGAAGGGGTTAAAGTGGATAAAAGGTTTGTTAAATCACAATTGTTTATAAATGGCATCTGATTGCTTTATTCTTGGGTCCATTTTTATTTGAGGAATATGTCACATAATAATGTGTTTATTACACTATTTGTTCTGAGGCAAGTGAAAAGATCCCTAACCCATAACCACATATGATAGCAAAGGCAAACTGAATAAAGAATTTTTGCAAATGTCAAATAGCAAAGCTATTCAAATATATAGCATTAATTTGCAAAAATGTTATACCTGCCTTTAATAACCATTTTATAACCCCAGAAAAATATAATAGGATGTGTAATGTATAAATGGATGTGATATTTATTTCAACCATGTTATGTTTTCAGGCATAATCAGGTTATATTTTTGCACTGTTCTGCACAAATGTATGTGCTTATCTATTATTCATTTCTGATGGAATGCCATTCCTTGAGTCACTATGGTGCCTATGTAATATAGATTTATATGTTTTCAATGAACCAACTTATTGTGAGACATCAATTAAAAATGTTCAATAGAGATGAGATGATCGAATCTTTTGAATTGAAATGTGATCAATTTGGGCACATTTTTCCTAAAAATGTGCTTCTGTGCTACAAATTTAATCCAAGTACTCAAATTATCATGAGAAAAGGTGTGTAACACCCTCCAAGGACTGGAGTCTCTTAGGACTGTATCCATCTCTTTTCAATTTTTTAATGCAAGCACAGCCTTCGTAATGTCAAAGTGAACTCACCATTGTTGTTATAGAGTTTTCATTTTTTTAAAAATAACATTTTTTTTTTCAAATTGGTCCAAATATGATTCTTTTAATCACTTGTAATTAAGCAGACCTTAGAAAACTGACTCAACTGACAGTGTCGCTGTTAGAAGTCACATCATTTTGCTGTGGCTGAGATGTGCAATTTTACATACAGTATATTCTATAATTATCCACTAATACTCTTGCTGGAGGAAAATGAGGAAACTTTGGGGGCCTGGTTTCGGTAATACTGCTTTCCAGATGTCTGGTACAAGTAGCTGGTTCTGCTGCTACTAGTGGGTCCCACATTCTTATGGTATTTTTTAACTCCTGTTTTTTACACTAACCAGTATATTTCCATTACCATTTTTCTTTTGCATTTTGTACCACACTATAATAACCTTTGGACAACCTTTTTATCCCTACTTATTGTCACATCGCCATTGAACTCGGTGGCTGGTGTTTCGGCCTCGGCCACTGGGAGGAGTCGGATTCCCTCGGCTGATGGCGCCGGTGAAAGGAGGGCCTTGTCCTCATATGGACCTGCTCCTGCGACGTCTGCCTCTGTCGCTGAGCGCCGCCATGTTTCTCCTTTGGGTGGTGTTGGTAGCAGAGGAGCGGGCCCTGCAGAGGTGTCGGTTAGGCGCAGCCTTTGTTCTTCTGCCAGAAGTGGGGTGGGTGGAGCCAGTCATGCATCACCATCTGGCCTGGTTCTAGGGGCAGTCCGGATGAGATCATCAGGCTGTGAGCTCCAGCCTATGGGAGGTAACCGCGCCCTTCAAATACAGCCTATCGATTTTGTGCCTCAGCTGCCCTCTTGGTTTTTGCCCTTGACCTTTGCCTGGATTTTTGACTCTGCTACTGCCTGATGATTTTGTGCCCTCTCGGTTTTGACTCAGACTTCTGACTTCGTTTTTCGGGTCTTGATTTTTCCCTGGCGATCTTCCTGATCTGTTGCTCAAATAGGCAGCTACCCCCTGGGCTTCGCTGTAATTCCATATCCCTGTATAGGGGTTAAGGGTCTCGGGGTTTCTCGGGGTGCTGCCTTACCAGCGGCTCAGCCTCACAGCGGATGGTCGTCACATTTATATAACCATTGCCAAAAAGAAATGGAATGTAGGCAAAATTTGGCAGCAGGCCAAGAATACATCTAGGGTGTATGATTGTCCAAGTAGACTACAAAAACAGATGTGTGAAACCAGACTTGCAGTTAAATTCTTTATTTTTTGTATTTTTTTTTAATTCAATCCCATTCCTAAAAATCACAAGGTAAGAAATGCCGTATAGATACAAGACCAAAAAAGAAAACAACTGCAACAAGATGCTGTATTGGTGCGTAATATATGTGTAGAGTGGTGTTGGGCAGTAGTCATTGGATTGATTCCAGGTGCCCTGGCACACTACATTAAAACCATGGTACTGACTCAGTGCGTGCACTTGTGTAGTGTGGACTGTACTTTTCTGCAGGCCACATATCGCCATTGCTTTCGAACTAAATAATGGTTCAGATTGAGACGGAGACCACCAACTAGCACATTTTAAACAACAGTTCTTTACTCAACAGTTTCCACAGTTCCTTAGTTACCACTTCATAAAAAATAAAAAATTATGAACCTGTTCATTCTGACCTGGTAACTCTTAGGCTCTTTGGCCATTCATTTTTTGCATTGGGGCCTATGGATGCATTTTTCCATGCATTTTTTACAAAAGACAAGTGTGAAAAACGCATGAAAAAAACGCATCCACGACACCAGTGTGACCCTACCCTTACACTGGAGACTAACGTCTCCCAACATTTAAATAGTTCTGACCCTGCTGTCTGTTGCTGGGCAAACTTTCTTATAAACATCCTATACATAACTCTGCTATACCTTATATTTCAGGCAAACATCACTACACATCATACATATCACTACATATTACATGAAATCACATTACTATATATCACACTGTAACAGGTTACATTGTCCAAAGACGCATGACACAATTCACATAACAATTCAATGATGCATTTGGTGTCTTCAGGGAGGAACACAATGGCCAGTCCGCATCCTTACATAAGGATGTAAAAGTTGACTAGTTAAACAGATCTGTAAAGTTAAAAAAAATTATTTGTGACATGAACACTTCATGAGCTAGATAGTTAGCTAGATAGTCTGGATTTTGGGGAAGTTTAAAAAAATATTTTTAAAAAGTAAGTCTTACCCTTCACAAAAATGATTGCACAGGACAGCATGCTGTCTGAAGCTAACATCAGAATTTAGTTTTCTGTAAAAACAATTGTGCTGTCTTGCTGTTGCTTTATTGTGCACTAAGTATGTGCATGAAGAATTAAGAAAAAATGTGTAATTCTAGTTAAAATGGACAGGTGCCTTCTATACAATATCAAAGATCAATTACAATGAGCCTAGTACTGCTGCTGGCATTCTCCTACGGTATCTTATACTCCACCTTCCAAATTGAATCTATATATTATCCTCGTAATGCTACTCTCATCTTCATCACTTCTGACGTTAGTTATTCAAAATATTACAGCCTGGAGTATCTGTCCATAATTTTAAGGTGGCTTTCTCTTCCTCTTTCTTTATTAATATGTTCCCTGGCTATGCTTTTACACAGGCTATGATAGTCCACTCTTACTAGCTGAGCTTTACCATGTAATATGATAACTGTAAGGCATTATGGAGAAGCCCATGTCTGGTTATAACAGGTTTCTGTGACTAATGCAATCTTCTGCAATGTGTAAAATAGCAGCTGGCCATTTTTTGTGGGTGATACATACAAATCTAACTGCAAATTGTTTGAATTTATGGAGTCCTGGACATTTTATAATATTGTTCTCAAATTTAATTTACATTAATTCAATAATCTTTTGCCTTCACTGTTTTCTATTTGGTCTATTAAGCACCATATATCAGTGGCGTAACTTAAGGCCCAGGGGCCCCCAATTATTGCAAATCTTTAATAGCAATAGTCTTTTTCTATAGGCCAAAAGGACTTTTGGGGCTCCCTAGGCTGCAGGGCCCGGGTGCGATCACAACCCCTGCACCTGTTGTAGTTACGCCCCTGCCATATATATTCTCTAACACCACTCTACTTCAAAATTTCTGTACCAAAATTATTAATTTTTTTCCCAGTTGCCCTGAGACTCGATCTAGGATGAGTCATTGTAGGAGAGGGCTGTTCAGGAAGTGCACACAAGCCAACAATGATCAGCAGCTAATCGCCAGTATGCTCGAGAATAGATGTCCATCTCTCCTCCAACCCATTGAAAATCACTACTGAGTAAAGAACTGCCAAACAGCACTTCATCATAAAGTACCTTAGTAGGTTATGCCTATGATGATTGCATCCGGGATGGCAACCAAGATCACTTGGGATGCACAAGTCTCGCCCTCAAGTATCCGCATTGCATATAGATATTTTGAACCGACACCTAGAATTTCATCAATTTAGTTGGTTCTCTACCTGGAGTTTGCTTGTACATGCCATTGCCTACATGATACACATAGCTCAGTTATACAAGACATCTCAACATCTAAAGAAGACATCTGCAAAAGTTGGTGCAATTGTAAACATGTACATACAACTTTTAATCTGGAGCAAACAAAGAACGTAGTTACCCGAGCTATACAACGTGAAACCTATGCCACGGAAATTAACTTTGTAACCAAAGACAAATACCTAAAGACAGCATTCTGTTTAAACTCGACCCAGATGCTGATGACAATGGGCTCTTGAGAATCAGAGAGTGTCTTAAAGAAGCCAAAATAGATTCTCAGAGAAACAAATGGCCATTAGGACTCATCACCAAAACGTTTTGCGCAAAAACGAGATTGTACCGCAAGTAGGAATAAAATTAAGGAAACAAGGCGAGACTACTTTGTTCCTCATACAAATGGAGGAACTCAATCTGTGGTTCTCGTCCAATAAACATAATAATGACATCAACTGATGTCAAGCGTGAAGTGTTCTGTCCCAGCTGATAATTCAGCTGCACTTAGAATTGGTTTTGGATCGATTTAAAGGAAACCTGTCACCCCTGCCTATCACCTTACAAATGATGTAATTGGGGTTCCTGTGACCCCTCTATATGCCCAGCAGTCCCCATGCATACCTTACAAATGAACTTTTAATATCTCCCACGAGTTATGGAAATAAGTTGAAAATGGTCCGGGTGAATTCACTGCCCCGCTGGTTGAAATGCCCGCGTCACTCCTGTGAAAAGGCCGCCCCTCCTGTGTATGTCACACTGATCTCGTGCCTGTGCAGGGGTGTGGGTCTCCGTGCTCAATGCAAGTGCAACTGTGACCGAAGTCTTGCGAGAGTTGTGAATTCTTGTCAGACTCGGTCATAGGTGTACTTGAATTGAGCACGCAGACCAATGCCACTGTGCAGGAGTGAGATCAGTGTGACGTACACATGTGCCGTCCCAGGGTATATGAGGTACTCGGTATCTGGGCCCTTGCTGAGGTTGGGATGTCACTGGTGGCCTGCCCAGACCCATGCCCTGGGGCTATGCTTATTAAAAGAGGTACTGTAAATGGGAATAAAGAATTTGTGATGCCATCTGTGGTTTATGGTGATTGCACCAGCGCTGGTTTGGGCCTCCAGGGATGATGTACAGGCAGCTAGGTGTTGAAGCTCCCCACAGGTGGAGCTGGATCCCCAGGGCTGTGATACGATGGGGAGGAGAAGAAGGGATAGTCTCTATGAAGACCAGGGTCAGGGGTTGAAGAAACAACTCACACACCGTAGATTGTTTCTTTACCTTTTACTGATGGTAAGGCAGGTAAAAGTCCGGTACACTGTTGGGTGGCCAGGAGACACTTCTGGATCTCCACAGCGAGTGGGTATAAGGCCTCCTTGTCTCTTTTCCCTTGGGTGAAGCCACTGCCCTGTGATAAACTTGGCTGGCTTCTTCTGCTCTCCTATCACCTGTGCTGAATTGGGATAACCCGCGATGGACTGCCGCTATCTCTCTTCTTGCGGTGCCTGGCTCCCTTGTTGGTGACTACACAGATGCCCAGGAGACTGAAGTCTCCACGGTAAACCGGTATTCTCTGCTGGGCAAGGTGCTCTCCTGCAGATGCAGACTCCGGTGTCCGGGATGCTTTCTGGGGTAAACCAAGATGGCTCCTCGGTCCCCAAACTGCTCTTTCTATGATACTCTTACTCCTTGCCTTCGACTTTACTCTTCATAGCCTCTAGGTTGGAAGCTGTTAAGTGTCACTGGCTCGGGCGAAGCCTGGCTCCAACCACCAGGATATCTTCACAGCTCTTCTAGCGTCTGCACACTCTAACTAACTCCGCTCCCAGCACCAGTATTTATAGGGGATCTTGCCTAAGGGCAGCAAGTTGGGCTCCCCCTACTGTGCTGGGGTGGAAGGTGTTGGTTGCATATTGTACCCACTGTGGAAATCCATCCATGCTCTTGTAGTGAGGTAAGTAATTCTGATTGTATTATCGAAATGGACACTGAAGTGAGCATTACACAGTCCGATACTGCCCCTTGTGGACAAGTGCTGAAACAAACACAGAAAAGTGGGAAATTCCCTTTTCAGCAAATGTGTTTACTCAGGAAGAGAGAGCAGGAAGTCAGTGCAGAAACATAGTTGAGCCAGAGAAGATCTGCCTGTGGATGTCTGTTGAAAGTGGACTACTTTGCTACACCTTGCCGGAAAAATCACCCCACAGAAGCCCTTGTGACTAATCCTGGGCCACTGGACTTTGGTGCTGTGACTCTGGCCGCTCTGCAAAACCTTGCCCGCCGAGCACCCGGAGTGCATGTGCAGGGGCCGTGACCGACATAAGGGAGCCATTTGACTGTTGTGATCTCTCTTCTGCTGCTGCTCTGTGTGCCCTGAGACTGAGAGAGACTTCTGTGCTGCTGTGATCTCCCTCCTGCTGCTCGGTGTGCCCTGAGACTGAGAGAGACTTCTGTGCTGCTGTGATCTCCCTCCTGCTGCTCGGTGTGCCCTGAGACTGGGAGAGACATTAAAAGAAAAATTCTGTTACCTGCGGAAGGAGACCAAAGAAGAAGACTGAGGAGACCCCCAGGCCTGCTACGTGGGAGCGACATCTTCTTCTGTGATAAGACTGGTACGTGATTTTAGGGAAAGTTAGGGAAAGATACCTTCATTGTTGTGTTTTTTTCTTGCTGCGTACCCGGCAGAAGTGAAGATTCAGAGACTCTAATATATACAAGTGCAGCTAGACCAGTTGACTGTGTTATAGAGATGTTTTACAGTAAAGAAATGTTTCTACCGGTTAAATCTGAGTATGGGGATTCTGTTGAGAAAGATCATACACACACACCCGCGGCCTTACCACCGGTCGCTTCATCTGGCGTAGTCGGCAGGATGTGTGATCAACAGAATCTCCTCCCGGTAGTAGCTTATAACCAGACTTATACTACGGCTTGCAGGTCCATATCCGGTGCCAGCACTCCGAACAGTGACACGGAGGAATTGAAGCAGATAGTAGCAGAGTTGCAGAAACAGATACTACAGCTACAGCTCATGCTAGACCAACAGGCGGACAGGCAAGCGAGACAGCAACCCAGTCGGCCTATGGGAAGGTGCTGGACATGCGGCGACCCCCGCCATAGGGCAAACCGTTGTCCGCATCCTCCACCCGTGGTCCGATATACCAGAACCAGCAAGTCATGCCCCACAACAGTAGCCACCTTTAAACTAGACGCCCCAGCCAAAGCGGCTTGCTCGGCAGGGGAGATCAGGGAAAAGGGTGTGAAGAGACAGAGCCAGACCGATAAGCAAGTGCTGGCCACTCGGGTCCAGGGGACGGTGAAGTGGTTTAATGTCCGCGATGGGTATGGCTTCATCAACAGGAATGACACAAAGGATGACGTGTTTGTACATCAGACTGCCATAAAGCGTAACAATCCTCGTAAGTGCCTCCGCAGCGTTGGTGATGGGGAGGCGGTACAGTTTGATGTTGTGAAGGGAGAGAAGGGTACAGAGGCCGCCGACGTCACCGGTCCTGGGGGTGTTCCCGTTAAAGGAAGCAGATTTGCCCCCAACCGGCGCCGCTACCGCCGGCGATCCTACTCTCCCCGGGTAGAAAACGTGACTGAGTTTATTGGAGATATTGTGAGCCCTGAACAAGGGAGCGAAGGTGAACGGGGGGGATGGCGGTTTCCCCCAACAGAGGTCCCTACTCCGCCGGAGATCAATCCCTGTGATATCAACGGCCATCACTGCCCTGGAGCCGATGGTTGTTGACAGGGACTGTCAACCTTTAAGTGGGGGGGTATGTAGTGAGGTAAGTAATTCTGATTGTATTATCGAAATGGACACTGAAGTGAGCATTACACAGTCCGATACTGCCCCTTGTGGACAAGTGCTGAAACAAACACAGAAAAGTGGGAAATTCCCTTTTCAGCAAATGTGTTTACTCAGGAAGAGAGAGCAGGAAGTCAGTGCAGAAACAGAGTTGAGCCAGAGAAGATCTGCCTGTGGATGTCTGTTGAAAGTGGACTACTTTGCTACACCTTGCCGGAAAAATCACCCCACAGAAGCCCTTGTGACTGATCCTGGGCCACTGGACTTTGGTGCTGTGACTCTGGCCGCTCTGCAAAACCTTGCCCGCCGAGCACCCGGAGTGCATGTGCAGGGGCCGTGACCGACATAAGGGAGCCATTTGACTGTTGTGATCTCTCTTCTGCTGCTGCTCTGTGTGCCCTGAGACTGAGAGAGACTTCTGTGCTGCTGTGATCTCCCTCCTGCTGCTCGGTGTGCCCTGAGACTGAGAGAGACTTCTGTGCTGTTATGATCTCCCTCCTGCTGCTCGGTGTGCCCTGAGACTGGGAGAGACATTAAAAGAAAAATTCTGTTACCTGCGGAAGGAGACCAAAGAAGAAGACTGAGGAGACCCCCAGGCCTGCTACGTGGGAGCGACATCTTCTTCTGTGATAAGACTGGTACGTGATTTTAGGGAAAGTTAGGGAAAGATACCTTCATTGTTGTGTTTTTTTCTTGCTGCGTACCCGGCAGAAGTGAAGATTCAGAGACTCTAATATGTACAAGTGCAGCTAGACCAGTTGACTGTGTTATAGAGATGTTTTACAGTAAAGAAATGTTACTACCGGTTAAATCTGAGTATGGGGATTCTGTTGAGAAAGATCATACACACACACCCGCGGCCTTACCACCGGTCGCTTCACTCTAAGCGAGTCTGTGGTTACCTGTGTGAGCAGGGCACCACAAACAGGAGGGACAGCCTTTTCTCAGGAGCGAGATGGGCATTTCAACCAGCGGAGCAGTGAGGACCAGATTGAGCACATTCTCCCGGAACATTTTCAGTTTATTACCATACCTCGAGGGAGATATTAAAAGTTCAGTTGTGAGGAATGCAGGGGGACCGCTGGGCATATAGAGAGGTCACAGAAACCCTAAATACATAATTTATAAGGTGGTGGACAAGGGTTAGAATGGACAAAAGGGATGACAAGTTCCCTTTATGTACTTTGTACTGTAACTATTTTTCTATTCATGGCACTGTACTTGCAATTAACATAATTCCTGTAATTAATGTATTGTCTTTGATTAATGTATTCTTTGTGGTAAATGCATTACAGTATTTCATTGTTTGATGACAGCACCACATGCTGGCGATTTCATGTATCTGATTAGCTCAGTTACAGTTTATTATGGGAAGTTTCCAGAATGCATTGTGGTTACCTCAGTGAATGAAGCCATTTTCATCTTTACCTCAGATGAGAGAATATGTTGAATCCCTCACCTGCATCTTGTTCTAAATTAAGCTTGTTCAAGTATAAATGGTTAGATAGTTTATGCATTGTTTCATACTGTGTATGGCTGAATGTATATGTTTTTGTGTACCGTTCCGTCATATATTTTTATACACTTTTGTTGTATCACCCTATAGATCAGTGATGGCGAACCTATGGCACGCGTGCCAGGGAGGGCACGCAGAGCCGTCTCCGCTGGCACGCGGCCTCGCCTCTGCACTGCACTGATCACTGCCGCAAAGCTGTTGTGTCGGAGTGGAGGAGACATTTCTCCTCCATCCGACACTGTTTTCTAGCCCCGCCTGCCCTCCCGGAATCACGTGACCGCAGTGACGCGATCGCGGTCATGTGATGCGCGATCGCGGTCATGTGACCGCGATCAGCTTCATGTAACCGCGGGAGAGGAGAGAACAGCGGTGGAAGCGGGAGTTCTTTAGGTGAGTATGATCTTTTTTTTTTTTCAGGTATCAATCACATCCAGGAGGGGGCCATACTACAGGAGGGGGCATGATGGGGCCATACTACAGGAGGGGGCCATACTACAGGAGGGGGCATGATGGGGCCATACTACAGGAGGGGGCCATACTACAGGAGGGGGCCATACTACAGAAGGGGGCATGATGGGGCCCATACTACAGGAGGGGGCCATACTACAGAAGGGGGCATGATGGGGCCATACTACAGGAGGGGGCCATACTACAGGAGGGGGCATGATGGGGCCATACTACAGGAGGGGGCCATACTACAGAAGGAGGCCATACTGCAAAAGGGGGCATGATAGGGACATAGTACAGGAGGGGGCCATACTACAGGAGGGGGCATGATGGGGCCATACTACAGGAGGGGGCCATACTACAGGAGGGGGCATGATAGGGCCATACTACAGGAGGGGGCCATACTAAAGGAGGGGGCCATACTACAGAAGGGGCCATACTACAGAAGGGGGCCATACTACAGGAGGGGGCCATACTACAGGAGGGGGCATGATGGGGCCATACTACAGGGGGGCCATACTACAGAAGGAGGCCATACTGCAGAAGGGGCATGATAGGGACATAGTACAGGAGGGGGCCATACTACAGGAGGGGGCATGATGGTGACATACTACAGGAGGGGGCCATACTACAGAAGGGGGCATGATGGGGCCATACTACAGGAGGGGGCCATACTACAGAAGGGGGCCATACTACAGGAGGGGGCCATACTACAGGAGGGGGCATGATGGGGCCATACTACAGGAGGGGGCCATACTACAGGAGGGGGCCATACTACAGAAGGGGGCATGATGGAGCCCATACTACAGGAGGGGGCCATACTACAGAAGGGGGCATGATGGGGCCATACTACAGGAGGGGGCCATACTACAGGAGGGGGCATGATGGGGCCATAATACAGGAGGGGGCCATACTACAGAAGGAGGCCATACTGCAGAAGGGGGCATGATAGGGACATAGTACAGGAGGGGGCCATACTACAGGAGGGGGCATGATGGGGCCATACTACAGGAGGGGGCCATACTACAGGAGGGGGCATGATGGGGCAATACTACAGGAGGGGGCCATACTACAGGAGGGGGCATGATGGGGCCATACTACAGGAGGGGGCCATACTAAAGGAGGGGGCCATACTACAGAAGGGGGCCATACTACAGAAGGGGGCCATACTACAGGAGGGGGCCATACTACAGGAGGGGGCATGATGGGGCCATACTACAGGAGGGGGCCATACTACAGAAAGAGGCCATACTGCAGAAGGGGGCATGATAGGGACATAGTACAGGAGGGGGCCATACTACAGGAGGGGGCATGATGGTGACATACTACAGGAGGGGGCCATACTACAGAAGGGGGCATGATGGGGCCATACTACAGGAGGGGGCCATACTACAGAAGGGGGCCATACTACAGGAGGGGGCCATGCTACAGGAGGGGGCATGATGGGGCCATACTACAGGAGGGGGCCATACTACAGGAGGGGGCATGATGGGGCCATACTACAGGAGGGGGCCATACTATAGGAGGGGGCCATACTACAGGAGGGGGCATGATGGGGCCCATACTACAGGAGGGGGCCATACTACAGAAGGGGGCATGATGGGGCCATACTACAGGAGGGGGCCATACTACAGGAGGGGGCATGATGGGGCCATACTACAGGAGGGGGCCATACTACAGAAGGAGGCCATACTGCAGAAGGGGGCATGATAGGGACATAGTACAGGAGGGGGCCATACTACAGAAGGGGGCGTGATGGGGCCATACTACAGGAGGGGGCCATACTACAGAAGGGGGCCATACTACAGGAGCGGGCCATACTACAGGAGGGGGCCATACTACAGGAAGGGGCCATACTACAGAAGGGGGCCATACTACAGAAGGGGGCCATACTACAGGAGGGGGCCATACTGCAGAAGGGGGCATGATAGGGACATAGTACAGGAGGGGGCCATACTACAGGAGGGGGCATGATGGGGACATACTACAGGAGGGGGCCATACTACAGAAGGGGGCATGATGGGGCCATACTACAGGAGGGAGCCATACTACAGAAGGGGGCCATACTACAGGAGCGGGCCATACTACAGGAGGGGGCCATGCTACAGGAAGGGGCCATACTACAGAAGGGGGCCATACTACAGAAGGGGGCCATACTACAGAAGGGGGCCATACTACAGAAGGGGGCATGATGGGGACATAGTACAGGAGGGGGCCATACTACAGAAGGAGGCATGATGGGGACATACTACAGGAGGGGGCAATACTACAGGAGGGGGCTTGATGGGGCAGTACTACAAGAGGGGCATGATTGGCAGTACTACAGGAGGTGGCATGATGGTGGCAATACTACCAGGAAGGGGCATGATGGGGGCAATACTACGTGGAGGAGGCATGATGGGGCAATAGTACCAGGAGGGGGCATGAGGGGCAATAGTACCAGGAGGGGGCATGATGGGGCAATAGAACCAGGAGGGGCATGATGGGGCAATAGTACCAGGAGGGGGCATGATGGGGCAATAGTACCAGGAGGGGGCATGATGGGGCAATAGTACCAGGTGGGGGCATGATGGGGCAATAGTACCAGGAGAGGGCATGATGGAACAACACTACCAGGAGGGGGCATGATGGGGCAATACTACGATGATGGGGCATTACTACATGGAGAGGGCATGATGGGGCATTACTGAAAGATGTGGACATGAAGGGGCATTTCTGTAAGGAGGGGGCAGGATGGGGCATTACTACAAGGAGTGGACAGGAAGCAGACATAACTGCTAGGAAGGGGCAGGATGAGGCATTAGTACAAGGGGACAAGGATGGGGCTTTACTACAAGATGGCAGGATGGGAACATTACTGCAAGACTGGGCACTACTGCAAGGTGATAAGGATGAGGCACATTACTGCAAGAAGGGGGCCTAGATGGGGACATAACTACAAGGAGAGGGTCAGGACGGAGCACATAACTACAAGGAGAGGGTCAGGATGGAGCACATAACCTCAAGGAAAGAGACAGGATGGAGTACATAGCTACATGACAGGGACCAGGATTTCAGTGTGGAATCTGCTTTCATTCCATGATAATATCTATCTCCTATCTATCTAACATTCTGCAATTTTTTTCCATTCAGATCAATCCGTCTGCTGTGTCTGGAAAGGGCAGTGGGAGCGCCAGACTGCACACATGAGCTGAATGACCACTGCTGAAGAGAAGACTGCAAAGGTAAGTTTAAAAGCAATTAATTGTTAAAATAATATAATTAATCATCAGGGTGTCAGGACAGCAAGCTCTGTACTGGGGAGAGAGTTGCGTTTGCGGCTTCTCCCCTGTGCAGCGCTTGTGACGTCCACTCCTGTAATTTAGGTTAAATTGCCCT
>JARQOC010000004.1:428736830-428772756 GCA_033576535.1 Allobates femoralis | reverse complement strand
AAAGAGCTCTTCTCCGACAGGTCTTGAAGGGAGAAAACCAACAGCCAAGATCAGCATAATGTACCATAGACTGCTGGCAGTTGAGAAGTAATGAGACAGAGCACAGAGCTAACAAGTGGCAGCAGGAAGTCCAGCAGTGACCAGGAGACTCAGAGACCAGCCAGCACAATACTCAGGAAAGGAATAAAGTCTAGAATCCAATTTATAAGCAGGATTGACAGGAAGTTCAATGACAAGATTATCCAAATCCAGGGATGGTGTATATACAGTCCGCGCTGCTAGAAATAATCACTCCAAAGTCGTGAGTAAAGGACCCCCCTTCTTTATTTTCCACCAACGCGTTTCGATGCTACTCCAAGCACCGTCATCAGGTAGCATCGAAACGCATAGGTGGAAAATAAAGAAGGGGGGTCCTTTACTCAAGACTTTGGAGTGATTATTTCTAGCAGCGCGGACTGTATATACACCATCCCTGGATTTGGATATTCTTACACGTGCTACGTGGAGGTGGAGGTCCTGCGGCAGCTTCTTAAACTACATGCGATTTAAACTAGTTGTGGGTGCACACAACTAGATAAGGTGAGTGCACCATTTTGCGATCTGTGTGCAAAATCTGTGTCACATTGATAGGGCACTATTGCGCCTCGTTTGTCTCCTTTATCTTTTCTTATAATGACAAGATTAGGCACCAGACTCCATTTTGGACAAGGGCAAAAAGATATAGCAATTCCATGGAGACCCTGGAAACCTTATAAACTGTTTTACTCCTGAGACTTTTGACTCTGGACAGTCTTGAAGATTTGTTGTTAAATCCTAGCTAGTTTATATTTCTTCCTGCTGTCAGCTCTGCATGGGCTTTTTTCTATTTAAAAGGGTTGTCCACTACTCAGACAACCCCTTCTCAAATACGTATTCCATGTGTAAAATAAAATCAGCCTGTGCTCATCTCTAGTGCCAGTATCATTCCAGAAATGTTGGTTCTCACGGCTCATGTGCAGTTGTCACATGATCCCTACAGCTAATTAGTTGCTGCTAATGGTCCATTTCACTCTCACTTCCTTTAAATTAAACTGACATCTGTAAAGTAAGAGCTGCTGCTACTCTATGAATTGTTTCAGATGTCAATTACATCTGAAGGAAGTGAGAGTGACATTACAAGTTACTGATTGGCTGTAGGGTTCATATTACCTAATAGCAACACATATGCCTGCCAGACCATGCGCCAACAACGGTGGAATGGTGCACGCTCCAGACACAAGTAAAACCTGTTTTTATTTTACATGGCAATATAGTAATGGCATTAGTAGTAGACAACCCATTTAAACACCTAAGAATCAGCTCCCATTGCTAGTTATAACTTAACTACCTCTTATGTGTATCTCAGCACCTGTATCTCAGTGAATGTTCCAGAATGTTCCAGACTCCAGTTTATTTATTGACTACTCTCTGCTTAATAATTTTGTGTCAGTCCATACCTCCTAATTGGCAACCTGACTACTCTTCTCGCCATATTACACCGAAGAAAATGCAGCTGACGCTGTGGCCCCAGTCTAGGGGCTGCTGTTTAAATCCAGATCTTTGTACAGAGGCTTAAAGTGTGAAGGTCTGGTCAACCCCTGGAATCTGTAAAATGAAGTTGCTAGAAAGAAGCCTGTTTGTCTAAGGTTAGGGTCAGACTTAAATACAGAATTGCGTTCATCGCATCCAGATCCGGATGCGGTGAACGCAATTGTCTTCTGACATTCAGCAATCCGGGAACCGGATTGCTGAAGCCGCAATCCGGTAACCGGATTGCTCAGGATGTGTAATCCTGAGCAATCCGGTTACTGGATAGTTTGCTCATCCCTGCTGCCGCAGAGTTGATTATACCAATATATGCCCACCTGAGTGGGTGGAAGGTCTATAGGGGGAGTGTGCACCCCCTAGAGACATTATAGGAACATTTATTAAGCAAATTTACAGTTTAACAAAACACAGGACACTTAGCTTATCCCGGCGGCAGCCGGGGTAAGCAAAGTATATGCGGGAGTACACATCCTGAGCAATCCGGTTCCTGCATTGCAGATAACAGAACCACTCTGAAAACTGCAGCGTGCATGATTTTTCACGGAGATGGAAACCAGATTGCTTGTGAAGCAATCCGTTTTTTAGCATAGGCTCCTATGAGGGGCATTTCCTGATCCGGTTTTGAGCTTTTTGAAAGCTCAAGACCGGATCAGTTTTTAAAAAAAAAAAAAACTGATGTGTGACCCTAGCCATAGTCATTTTTAGAGTTGCCAGGTGACCACAAACAGCACCCTCATGACACCCTCTAGGGGAAGGGATAAGTTCTTCGTGGTCAGAGAGGCTTGTAAGCTGTACTTCAGGCTTTGGCCAAGTTCATCTGGGAGTGAGGAACAGCATGTGGGGATTATAACCTTCCTTATTAAGGGGGATCCCCAGACCTGGGCCTTCTCTCTTTCGACCGACTCTCTATCCCTGCAGTCTGTGAACAGGTTTTTTGCTAGTTTAGCTCAAGTGTATGGTGAACCTGATAGGGTTACTCTTGCTGAGTCTAATCTCCGTAAACTCAAGCAGGGAACATGAGCAGTGCAGGAGTACTGCTCAGAGTTTTGGATATGGGCTACTTTCACCCTGTGCAATGACCCATCCCTCAGGAGTTTGGTTGGGTCTGTCAGCTAGACTACAAGACACCTTGGCTCATTACCTGAGTCATTGGAGGCTGCTATGGCCCTAACGATCAGGGTAGACAGATGTCTGAGGGAGTGACCGAGACCAACATTGTCCCCTGTGGCTATCCCTGTTGTGGAGGCTCCACGCAATGAACCTATGCAGTTGGGGATAGTAGGCCCTCATGTTTAACCTCTTGTGGTTGCAGTTCATCAAGTGGTTGGAGCATGTTTATATTCTGGGCAAAATTATCATTTTATTAAGGTTTGCCCACATCGGTCTTGGGTCATTGGGTCATTCGGCAGGAGACAACCGGAGGGTCTATATTTTGTTCCTTGTTAAGTCTACGTTTACACTGTCTGCCAAGGTGCTGGTTGATAGTAAAACCGAATCTGTACAAGTACTGGTTGATAGCAGAGCAGGAGTCAAACTTATGTATTCTCGCTTTGCTCAGGCCCATGGCCTCGCCTGTAGCACATTAGCGAGACCCATTCCCATCTCTGCCATTGACTTCGCTCCTCTCAACCAGAAGGTTCTTTCCCAAGTTGTGCATAACATGAACCTGGGCATAGAAACTCTCCACCAGAAGTCCCTGTCTTGTCATATCTTGGATATAGTTTTGGGCACTCCTTGGCTATAGAAGCATAACTCGGTGAATAAATGGTGGGCTGGAGAAGTAGTTAATTGGTGTCATTTCTGTGAGGGTAATTGCCTAAGTACCACTATCTCTGCCTTATTAATTACGCCTACTCCTGAATCGCCAGCTGAGGTGGTTAGGAGCTTAATAGGAAATGAGGGTAAAGTTCTGCCTTTGCCTCAGACTAATGGTGTGTCTAGGCATTGTCCTAGGAAGAAGGGATGGGGAAGGCAGTCGTACCTACTGTGCACCCCAATGGAGGGAGGCCTGGGGCCCTGGACGATGCCTCAGTTGCTTGCCTTCATTAGAATGTACACTCTGACTGTGACCGGACTGTAACCTGAGAGTGAATGTTTGTGTGGGTATTATCTAAGCACATCAGGTGTAACTCTGCAGCTGGGGCACTTAGTGCTGGAGTTATTGGTTCATTTAGGATATCAGCCATTCTCAATCCTATGCTACACTACCTCAAACTACCCTGCTTGATATGTGTAATGTCATTCATATTTCAAGTCTCAGAAGATGTGGATCCCTTACTGGTGTGCCTGGTTTTGGGTCCAGAGGTCCCTCATGAAAGGAAGGTGCTGTCATGTTTTAACTGCTCCACAGTCCACATGAATAGCTGTGCTGCAGTTTAAACCAGAGTTTACTTACTCTCGTTCGACAGGGTTAATGCTGAAGTTGCTGATACTGTCTATGTGCTGCGTGTGGAGGTAAAGGTTATCAGATGACCACAGCCCTAGCCTGTATATACCCTCCCCTTCCTCCTGATGATGTCCGTGATAGAGTTCACTCTGCCTTGACCTGTGAGGGGTGCAGACATTGGTGCATCAGCTGAATCTTCTTGCTGCTTTTCCTTTGAAAGTTGCAGTTTACCCCTGTCCATGGTGGGAGGTGAGAAGGCATAGCTCAGGACTGGCTGAGGAGTAAAGGGAAAGGGTGGTGACACAGACCTCCTCACCATCTGAGGTACCTCTGGCTATAGGGCTAGCTAGAGACCCCAGTCCAGGGCCAGACTAGCTGCCCAGGTTTCCTAGCCCATTATACCATCCAGCTTCCTTTCCATCATCCACTACACACGTGCCACTTCCCCCTCACCTGCTACACGCATGACACCATATTTACGTCAACTGACCAACTTCCCGGTTTCTACTCAAGAAAAGCATGTCCACAGCATGATGCTGCCACCACCATGTTTGATGGGAAGATGGATGGAGCAAAAGACAGGGCAATTCTGGAGGACAACCTATTATAGGTTGTAAAATACTTGAGACTGGGCCATAGGTTTATCTTCCAGCAGGACAACAGCTCTAAACATACTGCCAGAGCTCCAATGAAGGGGAGCCAAAAATGCTCCAATGAAGGGATGCTAATAATGATAAGCAGCACTGTAGGTCTGGACTTAGATTGGGACATTCACACATGAGTCAAAGCATACTCAAAGCATACTGTGTGAATGGCCCAATCTAAGTGTAGACTTACAGTGCTGCTCATCATTATTGGCACCCCTTCATTTTTTTTTATAAGCTGTACAATATCAGAATCAAAAGGAAATGTACTAAAGTTGTATCCACAGCATTTTTAATTAGTGGTCCAAAGTAATACAACAATAAAACATTTTTTACAGCTTACATGTTGCAATTTCAAAGAAGAAACTGAATAATCAGCATGTGCTGCTATAAAGGCACCCCTAATTAATACATGGTTGCACATAGAGATGAGCGAGTTGTGAAATATTCAGAAATATTTGTAATGAGTAGGTCCTAATACTCCGATACTCGTTACGAGTAGCGAGTCCAATGTAAGTTTAATGGGAAATGCGACTTCTTTCGCAGTGTATCTATATACACTGCGAAAGTGAAATAAAAGTTAATAAAACGTGTTAAAAATTAAAAAAATAACATACTCACCTATCCGACGCCTGTCCCAGGACCCTAAAATAACACATCCTATGGGCTACCAGGACCTTATGATTGATGGCCAATCAGATGGCCTTGAGTGATCAGTTGATGTGTGACATCACACACCACCTGATCGCTACCGGCCATATGATTGGCCATCAGCTTAAGATCCTGGCGAGCCATCAATGTTCTAACACATCGATGGCCTGCCAGGACCTTAAGTGTGATGGCCAATCAGATGGCGGGTAGCAATCAGGTGGTGTGTGACGTCACACCACCTGATCGCTACCGGCCATCTGATTGGCCATAAGACTTAAGGTCCTAGCAACCCATCGAATGTGTTCTTTTCGGGTCCCGGGACAGCCCATTGGATAGATGAGTATGTTATTTCTTTATTTTTAACACCTTTTATTAACTTTTATTTCACTTTCGCAGTGTATATAGATACACTGCAAAAGTGAATGTACTACTGGCTGCTCCTAACGAGTAATCACAAGGAAACTCGCGGAGTAGCAAGTAGCCTGAATACCGTACTATTCGGTGAGTACCGAATAGTTACAAGTATATTTGCTCATCCCTAGTTGCACATCCTTTCGCATTGATGACAGCCTCCAAACATTTCTTGTAGCCATCTATATGCTTCTTGCACCTCTTAGCTGGTATTTTCTCCTACTTTGCAGTTTGTTCAAGTTCTTGAATGTTTTCAGGGTTCTTTTTTCCAATGACAGATTTAAGTTCACCTCAAAGATTTTCAATGGAATTGGGGTCAGGACTCATTGCAGGCTGTAGTGCCTGTGGCCATGGTGGTCTAGCGAGGACGGCAATCATGGCATACTCACACTTCACACAGTCCTGTGCTATCTGACCACTCCCTGGCTTTGTCTTCCTGGTCCCAAGGCCTGTGTCCTCTGCACACATCTCCTGGGAGCGTGCTAAGGCTGCACAGACTGCATGCCCATGATTCTTTATTACCAATATGCCTTAAACTGTGTATTTAAGGCATCTTCCCCCTTTGGGAGCTGCCTGAGCAACGTGGTCATACCCTACAGACACTGCTAGTTCTCAGATTTCCATTATTGTATCCTGTACCCATATACTTTTGCCCTTTACATCTTCCCACTTCTGCTGAAGGTCATCTCCTGCTTGCATATGCCACTCTGGACCAATCTACTAAGAAACTATACTTGTCATGTTTGTAAGAGCCAACCCCCGGAGTCAACTATCGTGACCTGCTGCACCTGGTAATCACCTATCATCTAAGACTATTTACACCTCCTGTGATTGTAGCAGAAACCTCAGTGGCCCTTCCAGGCTTGCTAATCCAGTGAGCAAAGGTGGGTAGGACATTTTGCTCTAAAATATCTATATCTGAGTTAGTGGTTCCTGTGATACGGTCAAGGCCTCCAGTACTAGATGCAGCAAAGCAATCCCACCACAATATGAATCCTCCACCATGCTTATGTGGCACCCCAGAGTCCAGTTGCCATGATGGCACTGCCTCCCACAAGGGGTGATGTCATGCTTGGAAGCAAGATGGGGTATCCACACCAGGTAAACCCACAACATGCAACACTTTTACGGACTTCAGACCTGAAGGGGGAGCTCGAGACCTGGGTTCAGGGGAGCTCCTCTATAAATTCTGGCCTGGAGGCGGAGTTAGTCATAATGTCTTAGAGAAGTCAGTGAGTCAGTCTGAGAGAACAGTGCAGACATCCCGGGGACTGGAGCCAGAGGAGCTCATCCCAGGATAGACAGCCACAAGCGTGAGAGACCCGTCAGAGAGGGTCTAAGGAAGGAGAGAAGAGGACCTGGGGAGCGGAGCCAGTTGCCGGCTCACCCCAGAGCAGAGCGCCAGAAGCGGACAACGGAGTCTGAGGTTGTGTGGGTACTAAAGACCCAGCAGCCAAAACCAGAGGATGGGAGACTCCACGTCTCCCGGCCACATCAAAGCACCTGGAGGCACAGCAGCACCTGAGAGCTCAGGGACAGCTGCCAGAGGAGTGGTGCCAGAGAAGGGTACAGGCTGCCTGCCATATGGCTAAGAAACTTACCAGTAGGAAAAGAGGGTTGTAGATTAGCTACAGGCAGCCAGGACCAGCAAAGAGGAGTGCAGCCGGGAGGCCTCAGAACTCTCCGGGTGAGAAGATCCCCAACTTGCTTCCTGGCCGTCTAGACTAACAACATTACCTGTGGTCAGTGTCCTGGTCTGAACCTTCAACTACCAGTAAAGGTAAAGGAGACTACGTACTATGTTTCTGTCTGGTATTCTGCGCCCTCAGTCCTGCACCCCAACAGCCTACCACCACCATAGACAATGCCGGTTGCCCTGGGGAACAGCTCCACCCGTGGGGAGCGATATCACCTTAGCTGCGATTCCATCATCCCCAGAGGTTCCACACCGCAGAGTTGGCCATCCATGGCCGAACATCACAAGTGACGTCATGACTTCAAACCCCAAAACCTTAATTCACGAACTTTCGTTGACACCCCCAGGGTTACGGAGCCAGGTCTAGACCCCTGTGACTCTCCAGCAGTACTGTAGCCCGTTTCCGAGTATCCTACGGCCCTGGGGGGCGTGTCACTTAACTTTTGGTAGGTGTTATTTTTCCTATAAGCTTCTTGCTGCTGCCTGTAAACAAACTGGTGCTTTGCATTGCCAAAAAGGTCAAATTTAATTTTATCTGTTCTTTACAACATTTTCCCAGAAGGACTGTGGTTTGTTAAGGTACTCTTTGGCAAAGATCAGTCTTTCTCTTTTATTTCTTTTCTTCAGCAATGGTTTCATCCTTGATCTTCACCCATAAAGCACTGCTTGGTTTAGTGTGCAGCGTATGGTATTTGTTAAAACCATGACCCCAGACTGTTCCAGTTTGGCCTTCAAAATCAACCTTCAAAAATATCTTTGTCCCTTTGTCACTTTTTCTGTTTCACCCACGTACAGGGAGGTTCTTGATGGTTTCATGCTTGGCGAACTTCTTATTAACATTGTATACTGTTGAAACTGGGATACCAAGGTCTTTGGATATGGTCTTATACCCTTTGGAAGTCTTGTGTTTGCTAATAATATCAGTTTTGATGTCTTCAGGCAGCTTTATTGTCTTCACCACTGTGACTAGGGGACATGTGGCTTTTTAAAACACTGAAGTCATCATTCATTGACTAATTCATGTCAAATAGGCACCAACAATTTATCACAGAGAATTGTCATTTGTGAGCTGCCATAGGTGAGTCAAAATGTGTTTCCATGTTAATTTAATGTAAAGGGTGCCAGTACCAGTATCACAGCAAGCTTTAGGTTTTTCTATTTTATACTCCTATTGTTTTTTTGTTTTAATTTGTTGTTTATTAATTGCTTTTTGTATTTAACCCAAGTGCTCTATACAAATAAGCTGTTTCACTAGATTCTTTTTTTCAGGAGATATTCAACGTTATGAACTTAAACTTTATAGGTGCCAATAATGATGAGCGGGACACTAAATCCTTTTGTGAATCTGTGACAAGACTTGAAAATTGTCACTCACAGATGACCCCATCCAATTTCCCTGAGCTAGAGCTATTTTGCAAAGAAGAATGGGCAAAAACGTTCAATCTCCAGATGTTGAAAGCTCGAAGAGACATACTTCAAAAGACTTGCAGCAGTAATTGCAGCAAAAGATGGTCTTACAAAATATTAATGATTCAAAGGGGCAGAATTCAAAATGTCACAATTTTCAGATTTTTACTTAAAATATTTGGAAAACCATTTATCATTTAAATATGCAAATAGAGTCTGTGGAGCCTCGTTTAGGAGTCTCAACACAGGACTAGCCAGATCTTCCTCTAGTGAAGGACCTAGCCATGATTTATCATTTAATTTACACTTCACGAATACTTGCTAATTAGTATTGATATTTTACTCAAAATCCCAATAAAATACATTTACGTTTGTGGGTGTGATGTGAAAAAATGTGGAAAAGTAGTCATGAGTGAGTACCGAAATATTCATAATCGTTACTTTCGCAACAAGTACTTTGTAATACTCTCATATTTGTTCTGAATAGCGAATACAATGAAAGTAAATGGGAAACGCGAGTAATTTTCTGCTGGACCTGACAATGAGGTCTGAGAGGGCTGTAAAAAGGCAGAGATGGCTGCTAACATGCTCAAAACTGCATGAGAACAGTATGCAGACATAATGTAGACTATGTCTACCTGCTGTTCTGCTATACAGTTTTCTGCTCTGAGTGGCGTGTGTGCCCAAAACATTGCCAGATGTACCCAGCGCCGGATTAAAGGCTTGTTTTTTCATCTAATATGGCCACTTTACACGCGGCTACATTTCTAGCTTATCCACAGGTAACTTACTGGCTGCAGTGAAATCATGGAGACGTTATTCCATTTGTACACAGCAACAAGATAGAACCATGTCTCCATGATTTCACTGCAGCCAGTAAGTTACCTGTGGATAAGCTAGAAATGTAGCCGCGTGTAAAGTGGCCAATAAGGAGTGCTGCTACCTTTTATCTAAAACATATGCATGAAGAGTTTTGAAGATAACTCTGTAGATTTGCACCCTAAATCTGTTGGCATTGCTGCTCGTTTTTTCTATAGATAGATACAGTGCCTACAAGTAGTATTCAACCCCCTGCAGATTTAGCTGGTTGACACATGCGGAATTAACTTGGCATTGTGACATTTGGACTGTAGGTCAGCCTGGAAGTGGGAAATGCAGTGCCACAATAAATTTTTTTTTTTTTATTTATTTTTTTTTTTTAAAGCGTTAAAAGTTAATTCAGAGGGTCATTTATTATTCAACCCCTCAAACCACCAGCATTCTGTTTGGTCCCCCTAAAGTATTAAGAAGTAGTTCAGGCACAAATAACAATGAGCTTCACATATGTGGATTAATTATCTCTTTTGCCAGCCTTTTCTGACTATTTAAGACCCTCCCCAAACTTGTGAACAGCACTCATACATGGTCAACATGGGAAAGACAAAGGAGCATTCCAAGGCCATCAGAGACAAGATCATGGAGGGTCACAAGGCTGGCAAGGGGTACAAAACCCTTTCCAAGGAGTTGGGCCTACCTGTTTCCACTGTTGGCAGCATCATCCGGAAGTGGAAGGCTTATGGAACTACTGTTAGCCTTCCACGGCCTGGATAGCCTTTGAAAGTTTCCTCCCGTGCCGAGGCCAGGCTTGTCCGAAGAGTCAAGGCTAACCCAAGGACAACAAGGAAGGAGCTCCGGGAATATCTCATGGCAGTGGGGACATTGGTTTCAGTCAATACAATAAGTTACGTACTCCACCGCAATGGTTTCCGTTCCAGACGAGCCCGTAAGGTTCCTTTACTTTCAAAGTGTCATGGCAAGGCTCGTCTACAGTTTGCTCATGATCACTTGGAGGACTCTGAGACAGACTGGTTCAAGGTTCTATGGTCTGATGAGACCAAGATCGAGATCTTTGGTGCCAACCACACACGTGACGTTTGGAGACTGGATGGCACTGCATACGACCCCAAGAATACCATCCCTAAAGTCAAGCATGGTGGTGGCAGCATCATGCTGTGGGGCTGTTTCTCAGCCAAGGGGCCTGGCCATCTGGTCCGCATCCATGGGAAGATGGATAGCACGGCCTACCTGGAGATTTTGGCCAAGAACCTCCACTCCTCCATCAAGGATCTAAAGATGGTTCGTAATTTCATCTTCCAACAAGACAACGACCCAAAGCACACAGCCAAGAAAACCAAGGCCTGGTTCAAGAGGGAAAAAAATCAAGGTAATGGAGTGGCCAAGTCAGTCTCCTGACCTTAACCTAATTGAAAACTTGTGGAAGGAGCTCAAGATTAAAGTCCACATGAGATACCCAAAGAACCTAGATAACAGAAGATCTGCATGGAGGAGTGGGCCAAGATAACTCCAGAGACATGTGCCGGCCTGATCAGGTCTTATGAAAGACAATTATTAGCTGTAATTGCAAACAAGGGTTATTCCACAAAATATTAAACATAGGGGTTGAATAATAATTGACCCACACTTTTATGTTTAAAATTGATAAAAATTCAACTGAGCAACATAACTTTTTGGTTTGTAAGATTTATGCTTCTGTTAATAAATCCTACTCTCGTTTGCAGTTTGAAGGCTCTAACTTATTGGCATCTTATCAAACCAGCTAAATCTGCAGGGGGTTGAATACTACTTGTAGGCACTGTATATAACCAGAAAAAACGTATCTGCAGCACTCAGCTACTACCAATAATGCACACATGCTAACAAGCGGTATATGAGGAAAAAAATTTAAAAACGTATGTTTTTTTAAAAAAACTCAATATTCTTATTTTTTTATTTTCTGAGGTTCTTGGTACATACATTGGCCAATGTCTGTTTGCTCATCAACCACGACACGGTGACCTCAAGTCTGATGAGTCCTATGCTGACATCCCTGTCCTCCTTGTCCTCCCTCTCCCACTTCTAAGTAGATATATAGATAGATGGTAGAATAGGAAGATCAAGCTAAAACACCCCATGTCGCTGAATCACTTCCAGGCCCACCAATTAAGCCACTTGCATATTCACTGCACTGACCGGCAAACAGCCAATCATAGATGCTCACACTCTGTTAGAGCCTTTGTGATTGGCTTTTGCAGTCATTTTCACAACCTGGACAGTGATTGTGCTTGCTTGTCATACATATTAGTGTATGGCAACCAACCTACCATCATTGGGTGTTAAATAAATACATTTTAAAAAATTATGTGGGGCTTTTTTAAGTCTTAATCCAGTAAAAAGCTGACAGCTGCGAGCTGCCACCCTCAGCTGCCTAATTTTACCTTGGCTGGCAAAAACATTGTGTGGGCTTCCCCCTACTTTTAATTGCCAGTCAAGGTAAAACTTGGCAGCTGAGGGCTGGTATTCTCAGCGGGGTGAGGGCCCATTCTTTTAGGGCCCCCCACACTTACAAATAGCAGCCTGCAGCCACCCCTGAAAATGATGCATTCATCGTAGTGCCATTTCCAGGTGCTTTACCATGTTTTTACAGCAGACCTGGTGGTGGCGGCATGCTGGGTAATAAGGGGTTAAAGAGGAACTCTGGTGACAGAATTTTTTTTTATTATTGTCTCTGCCTTCTTACATGATGAAGCAGAGCTGTTCAGTGCAGTTCTAGGATCTATAGATTACTTATAAATCAATAAAATCATACCTGCTCTTTTGCTCTCACCCCTCTCAGGGGTCTGAGAATTTCAGCTATGAGAAGAGGAGGTGTGTCAGGGGAATGGATGCTGGGAGCTGCAGGATCATATACATTCCAGCCCCCTCACACATCTGTATGGGGAGGGGGTGTGACAGGGGGCATGGCCGCCAGCCCCTTGGTCACAGTACAATCCTGCCCCTGATATACCATGCTATGTAATGTGACAAGCGTTCTGGCTTCAAATAGTAATCATGTCACCAAGCAGGTAGAAATACACACTGTGATCTCCTGCTGTACAATGGTGCATATCATGGTGCATAATGTGTGCACTGGTATGGTCTCTCCTCCCCCGTAGTAGTTAGTAGATTCCTGTCCCCTGAAACTATTGCTCTATGGATATAGATTTTTTTCTTGACCTCACCGCTTGCTATATGACTACATTCACACACATCATTTTGCTGCGTTTTGTGAGGATCCTTTTTTGGTGCAGAAATTGCGCCAAGAACAGATCCTCACAAAACGGAGCCTTATGTGTATGAATGCTGCTGTGCTATTTACGTACCTTACCTGTGCCCCTTTTTTTGACCAACAGCGATGTCCTCTCATCCTGAAGGCCGCAGTGTTGGTGCCTCTATGACTCTGCGTCCTGCGCATGTGACAGAGTGATGTAATTCGGTAACATAGTGCAGAGCAAGGTCCTCTCACAGGTCCTGCAGCCTCCCAGTGTGAGAATATCTTTGCAGATCACTGTGGGAGTGCAGGAAGGTGAGTAAATAGAGTAGCAGCATTCACACACACACAAGGCAGCTGCGCTATTTGCTCACCTTCCCCACATTCCTACAGTGATCTCAAGCAATGTTCTAACACCAAGAGGCTGCAGGACCTATGAGAGGACCTGGCATTGCACCATGTGACTGAGTGACATCATTTGGTCACATGCACTGTGCGCAGGCCGCAGGGTCCTAGGGGCACAGATCACTGCGGCCACCGGTAATGAGGTGAAATTGCTGTCAGTCACCATGGGAGCATGGGAAAAGTGAGCAAATAGTGCAGCAGCATTCACATACACAAGGCTGCGTTTCCTGAGGATCCCTTCTTAGTGCAGTTTCTGCCTCAAAATCAAATCCTCACAAAACGCAGCCAAAACCCTGTGTGTGTATGTAACCATACAGTAAGCAGTGAGAGTTCACCATTGCCATAGTAACTGCTGCTGCAATGGTGACCTGCGCTTTACCATTTTACTATAGCGCAGGCCTCATTGCTGAATATAGCAACACCAATTACTATGGCAACGGTGACCTCACTGCTTACTATATCACAGAGCTGAGACCTGCAGTATAGTAAAGCGGTAAACTCACTGTCATATAGTAAGCAGTGAGGTCAGCGTTGCCATAGTAGCCGCTAATAGATATGGCAGCAGTGACCTCACCACTTACTAAAGGACAGCTCTGAAACCTATCAAATAGTAAGCGGTGAGGTCATCATTGCCATAGTAACCGCTGTTGCTATGAACAGCGCTGAGACTTGCACTATAGTAAAGTGGTAAAGCACAGGTCTCAGCGCTGTCATTTAGTGAGCTGTGAGGTCACTATTGCCATAATAACCACTAATAGCTATGGCAGTGGTGACCACACCGATTACTATATGAGAGCACTGAGTTCTGCGCTTTACCGCTTTACTATAGCACAGGTCTAGGCACTGTCCATATCAACAGCGATTACTATGGCAATGATGACCTCACTGCTTACTAAATGACAGCACTGAGACCTGCACTATAGTAAAGTGGCAAAGTGCAGGTCTCAGCGATGTCATATAGTAAGTGGTGACGTCCCTGTTGCTATAGTAATCGATGTTGCTATGGCAACAGGGACATTATTGCTTACTATATGACAGCGCTGAGACCTGCGCTATAGTAAAAAGCAGGTTTCAGTGATGTCATATAGAAAGCAGTGAGGTCACCGTTACCATAGTAAATGTTGTTGCTATGGCAATGGTGACCTCACTGCTTACTATACCACAGGTCTCAGCGCTGTTATTCAGTGATCAGAGACCACAAGAGTAGATGAGTTTTTCCTATCCATGGTCTCTGATATAGCAAATCTAAGTCTTTCCAGGAAGAGAAAAAAACAAGGATCGTGGAGGGGTACGAGGGTGGGGAGGGGTTAATAAAGGTGGAGTAACGAAGTGTTTCTGTGTTTTTTTTTTTATAAAATACAGTAATTTTTGTCTGTGTTGTGTCATATTTACTATTTATTTGAGATTCTTAATGGCTGAGCCTAACTTGGCCAGATATTAAGAGTCTCAGGGCTTAATACCAGCTGGCAATACAAAACTGGTTTTAACCCCATATTACCCAGCATGCCACCGCCACCAGGGCCAATGGAAGAGCCTGATAAAGTGCCTGGAACTGGTGCTATGATGAATGCGGCATTTTCAGGGGTGGCTGTGGACTGCTATTCTTTAGTGTTGGGTGCCCTAAAACAAGGGGCCCTCAATCCACTGAGAATACCAGCCCTCAGCTGCCTAGTTTTACCTTGGCTGGCAATTAAAAATAGGGCAGAGCCCACGCATTTTTTTTTGCCAGCAAAGGTAAAATTAGTTAGCTGAGGGTGGCAGCTCGCAGAGGTCCACTTTCACTGGGCAAGATGTAAAAATACTGCAAAGCCCCATGCGGGACTTTTTTATTATTTATTTATGTTACACACTATGATGGCTGATTGGTTGCCATACACTAATGTGTATGGCAATCAAGCACTAACACTGTCCAGATTGTGGAAATGCTCTCTGACTGCAACAGCCAATCACAGAGGCTCTCACAGAGTGTAAGCATCTGTGATTGGCTGTTTACCGATCAGTTCAATGATAATGCAAGTAACTTAATGGGCGGCCCTGGAAGTGATTCAGTGGGAGTGGGAGACTGAGCTGACATGGCTAGAAGCAGCAGCAGGAGTCTGCTATCTATCTATCTATCTAGTAGTGAAAAGCGGAATCAGCACAAACTTGTTAACACAGATGGGTGCAATACTTTCTAGTAAATGCAGTGTTCCACTGCATAGTAAGTATTTCCCAAAACACAGGCAGCACTCCAATAATGGGTTGAAAAGAGGACAGATTTACTGGAGCCTTTAGTGGCGCAACGTTTCACCCCAGCAGGGTCTTTGTCAAGCACTTTGTCAACCTGCTGGATTGAAACGTTGCGACACTAAAGGCTCCAGTAAATCTGTCCTTTTTTCAACCCTTTATTGGAGTGCTGCCTGTTTCTTGGGAAATATCTATCTATCTATCTATCTATCTATCTATCTATCTATCTATCTATCTAGAAAAACAAAAACAAAACAGCACAACTGTTATTTGACGGGTGCAAAGCCCCCCTACCATACAGATGATATAAATCCAAGTAAAAAATGGAGGCAGCACTTCCTTCAGTTCACTTATATGGGCTTTATTCCCAGGACAGCAACGTTTCGACTCAGTGGTCTTTCTCAAGCACTGCTTGAGAAAGACCACTGAGTCGAAGCGTTGCTGTCCTGGGAATAAATCCCATATAACTGAACTGAAGGAAGTGCTGCCTCCATTTTTTACTTGTATCTATCTATCTATCTATCTATCTATCTATCTATCTATCTATCTATCTATCTATCTATCTTCACTAGGTCCTTTCACTCAGAGCAGACAGCTATATGGCAGAGCAGAAGGCAGATATAGTCTACATTATGTCTGCATACTGTTTCTATGCAGTTTGAGCATGTTCTCATCCATCTCTGCCTCTTTACCCCCAGACCTCATCGCTATTCGGTTTGAGAGTCTTTTTTTTCTTTGGTTATACTGGGCCTGATAATCACAGTAATGCCATTATCAAAGATGAATATGGTATTACTATAACTGGCAAGCAATCCCAGCATGTTTATTGGCTGAAAATCAGTCAGCAACCATGCTAGGCAGCTCACTCGAATATCACAAGTAAATCCAAAACACTCGCAGAGTACTGAGTATCCCAAATACTGTACTATTCGTGCGACTAGTGAATAGTAATGAGTACACTCGCTTATCACTGTGGAAAAGTTCAAGAGTTAGGCTAGGGTGACACATCCGGATTTTTTTTTAAAACCTGATCCGGTTTTGAGCTTTTAAAAAGCTCAAAACCGTATCAGGAAACGCTCCTCATAGGAGCCTATGATAAAAACCGGATTGCTTTACAAGCAATCCAGTTTCCGTCTCCGGCTCTGCAGCCTGCATGAAAAATCATGCAGGCTGCAGTTTTCAGAGCGATTCTGTTATCTGCAATGCGGGAACCGGATTGCTCAGGATGTGTAAGGATGCTTTCATTGATAAAACTGTACAGCAGCTGACAGGAGTCAGCTGCTGTACATAACTGGTTCCAGCATTATATGCCCACCTGAGTGGGTGGAAGGTCTCTAGGGGGGTGGGCACCCCCTAGAGACATTATAGCACCCTTTATTAATAAAAGTAAAAGTTTAAACAGACACAGAACAGTTTGCGGCAGCAGGGATGAGCAAACTATCTGTTAACCGGATTGTCCAGGATTACACATCCTGAGCAATCCGGTTACCGGATTGCGGCTTCAGCAATCCAGGTCCCGGATTGCTGGATGTCAGAAGCCAATTGCGTTCATCGCATCCGTATCTGGATGCGGTGAACGCAATTCTAGATTTAAGTGTGACCCTAGCCTTATGTATAATTTTTTCAAGGCATTGTAGAAGAAAAGTCACAGTATAAAAGTTAGATGCGAAGGGCACAACTAAAATGCAGAGGTTAGTGTCCATCAAGGTCAGAAATATATATAAATGTCTCGTGTATTATTTCAATTTTAATCTCACAGTGTACTTTTTCCCAAAATAACAGTTATTCATCATTTATTCATTATGAATTTAACTAACATAATGAGTTGATGAATAATGTGCTAACAATCAGACAAGTGATCTGTAAGGATGGATTTCACACGTGTGACAACTAGATATCAATGCCCGTCACAGATAAGAGTGATAATGAATGAATTCCCCTAGTTTGTCCACTGTAACCTTGAACTAGAAGGCACTTTATAAAACTCATCATTTTTCTTACATACTGTATATGGTAGTGTGAAAACATACTTTGTATGCAATCATGGTCTTCATAGAAAATCATATAGGTTTCTCTTCTCTAATTTAAATGTTGACATTTATAGATTTGAAAATTTCTAGGTTTGGATGATTTCTTTAGACTTTCCAATAATGATGCTACAAAAAGTAGCAGTGTGTTTCAGGTGTGCATTATAATACATCCACAGGTGTGTCTCTAATTAACTCAAATGTTGCCAAACACATGACAAGGCAGAAAGTAATATAAAAGCCTTTAAACATTCTTTCTTTCTTATTATTCTAGCATTTGGCAAATGTATATAATAATAGCGACTTTAATTGTCCTAAAACTGGAAAGGTTTATTCTTATTTCATGTCAGATAGTGAGAAAAATGTGTATATGTGTCTTTTTATATAGTATAAAATGGTTTCAACTATATATAATTGTCCATTCATCCTTCTTTCAAATATATGAAGTCTGCCAGTGTCATATGCTGAAAATATCCTCACATCATGATGCTCTCACCTCCAAACATCACGTTTGATATGATGTTTTGGAGATGATGTTCAGTGCCTATTGGCCTCCAAACATGGGGTGTATCATGGCTGGCATCCAAAGAGTTCAATTTTGGTCCGGTTTGCCTAGACTATATTCTCCCAATATTGCACACGCTTAAATTTTGTTGAGGAAATTTTAAATGAGCTTATACATCTTTTTTTCTCAACAACGGAACTTGCGTTGTGAGTCTCCATACAGGCCATGGAGGGTAAGTGTATTACTTATTATTTTCTTTGAAACAATAGCACCTGTTGATTTCAATCTTCCTGTAGCTCTCCATATACTGTATGGCCCTTAGCTTAAATCAGTCTTCTGATAATTCTTCTCATGCCTCTGTCTAAAATATTGTACCTGGATTGGGCCAGTTTATGGTGAAATTATGTTATTTCCATTTGCAGATTATGAACCTAACTGTTCTCACTGGAACCCTTCAGTAGTTTAGAATTCCTGATGAAAGCAATGCCATCAGTATGTTTTGCAAAAATAAGGTTGCAAAGGTTTGGAGACAACTTATTGGTTTTACCAATTATAAGATGTTTCGGGTGTGACACCTTGGCAATAAGACACCTCTGATGGCCACTTTACATGTCCCGATATCGGCGTCCAACTCCGATAAAAAGTCACGTGGTTCGTGCGTTGGCCCCGATATCATTTGTGCATTGTATGGTGTAAATGTCCAATACGATGCACGATCGATGCCAAAACGATAACGGGGATCAAATGAGCAGGCTCTCCAACTGCCCGATATTGGATGGACGATGTGGCCAGCTGTGTGAAAGCCCAACAACGATGTGTAGTACAACTTCCCCTATCCTCTCCCATGTTAAATGGTCATTCCTGGGTCGGCCGTACAAGGGGGCGTACACATCGCTGTTGCGTTGCCTGCCGATATCGCGCTGTGTAACATCTCCTATGCGATCTTGGAATTCTGCCCAGAAAAAGCGCGCTCCCGCGCCGTTGTATCCAACATCGGACCGATGTTGGGACGTGTAAAGTGGCCATTAATAGGCCATCAGTTGAATCAGCTGATATTACTTTTCACTAAGCGGCAGGGTTGCTTTCTGATTACTGATAGATATCAGCTAGTGTCATGACTTTCCATGGCTTTTTGCATTTGTGTTTCTTCCATGTGCTCAATCCTGTTTCCCTGTGTCATATCTCATTATTACATATCACTACATTTATGGTAATCATTGGTTTGATTCCTTTGTCTGTGTGGATTGGATGGGTTGTTACCAACATCTGGTGAGAAATTAATGTCAGTAGCACCATTAGGAATGTATTTACTTATGAAATTGGTGATGTGTTCAATATTCATTTCACTCATTGTAATGCACACAGGGAAAGATCTATTATTCCAGGGGTGTCAGTAGAGAAATACTGCTGGAGACATGCCTGTACAATTGGTCTCCCATTTGGTTCAGTCCTTAGCAGCTTTTAAGGTAATGTGTTTTGTCAGTTTTTAAAGTAATGTGTTTTTAACTGAAATGTAACATTTCAGAGTCAAACACATCAAATTAAAATACAGTCCATGTCTAATACATGGTATCCAATCATAGGCAGTATGTACCAGCTATTAGGTTCACCACCTTAAATAGCAGAATAGTTGGAACCTAGCAATTGCTAAGCCACTAACTTTTTCAGGATTTTCTTCATAACCACCCAGTTTGTGCACATATAACATTTATGCAACCAACACTTTGTATTCATCTATACTGTAGAGTGATTTCCAATCAATACATGTACTGTACAATACAAGGGATCTTAACTTCTTTAAAGGTACCTTTACACACGGCAACTTCTCTAGGAATTTCACTGGCAACTTACTGGTTGCAGTGAAATCATGGAGACTTTGTTCTATTTGTAAACAGCAACAAGATAGAACAATGTGTCCATGATTTCACTGCAACCAGTAAGTTGCCAGTGAAATTCCTAGAAAAGTTGCCGCGTGTAAAGGTACCTTTAGAGTTACATTCTATATAACTTGTAATAACTGCACAACACATAGAGTAAACCAACTTGCATTTTTTTACTTAAAGGGATCCTGTCACCTCCAGAACGCCTCCTAAGCTAGCAAAACATGTCCCTGCAGCATCCTTTCACTAATCTCACACTCCTTTTGTCTCCTAAAAGCATCCTGTGAAAGTGCATAAAAACGTTTTAATACTCACTCATTAGTGATTATAATTAGCAGGGGCTATATTCTTTAGTCACCAAGATGGGCTGTTTTGCAGGCTCCAGGTTCCACCCTCTCTCTGTCTGTGTGCTCTGCTTGTGCTCTGCTTGTGCAGGCATTCCCTCCCCCCTCTCTATCACTCACAGAATGCAAATCATTAGTCCTGCCTTCAGTTCCACATCACAGCAGCACAGACAGAGAGAGGGTGGATCATTCAGGCTGCAAAACAGCCCGCCCTGGTGACTAAAGAATATAACCCCTGCTAATTATAATCACTAATGAGGGAGTATTAAAACGTTTTTATGCACTTTCACAGGATGATTTTAGGAGACAAAAGGAGTGTGAGATTAGTGATGGGATGCTGCAGGGACATGTTTTGCTAACTATGAGGCGTTCTGGAGGTGACAGGATACCTTTAAATACACTTTCGTCATTCTTATCATCATATTCCATATTCAGCATTCCTATATTCAGCATATTTGCTTCAGACACAGGCTTACATTACAATAATGTACTGTTGCAACCACTTGTATATGCATTTCATATCTTCCTTGACCTCCAACACTCATTCATGTAAACTGGTTATTTTGTCCAAGCTGTGGGGAAAGCAATCCTCAGTATATGCTGCAATGGCTTCCATGTGCAAATCTCTTGCTCAAGGTGAAAAGTCTCTAAAGCTCTATTTTTTGTTGTGATTCTTTAGTGGACTTTAAGGCTTTGTTCACACTTAAAGTGTTTCATCCATTTTTGGTGCTGTGTTTTTTTTAAGCTGCACTAAAAATGGATCAGCAACTCCATCTGCCAGCATAGCGAATAGGATTTTCAATTTTCTTTATTGACATCATTGATTTTGACTGCTCCGTTAGGCCCCCTTCACATCACAGTTTTTCCCTGATCAGGTTCGATCAGGTTTCTGTATCAAAGCCAGGAGTGTCTCCAAAACTCAGAACAAGTGTCAATCTTACAATGATAGTTTTTCTCTGCAAGTTCCTCTCCTGGTTCCTCTCCTGGTTTTGACACACAAACCTGATCGAACCCGATCAGGGAAAAACCATGGTGTGAAGGGGGCCTTACTGGTGCAGAAAGCACTTCCAGAAAATTATTAGCATGTCAATTAGTGCTCTGTTTTTCTGCTGTGCTTTCCAAACCACCAATGCTCCATTACTTACCCTCCCCAAGGTGAGACCCGATGATGTCTTCCTTCCGGGCATTGGCAGGACCTGCTTGAGAGGTACAACAGGCCAGGTCTTGTAAGAATTTGCACTACCCACAGGTCCTGCTGATGCCCGGAAGGAAGGCATTGCCAGGGCTCATCGTGGGATTGCCGTGGAGGGGAGAAGTGTGTTTGTCTGTCTAACCCCCCCAAAACAGAGCAAAAAAGCGACACAAACGGATGATACATTTGGAATACTTTTTGCAAAAAGAGGATCTGTTTTTGGTGAAGAAACTGGACCAAAAATGGATCAACAAAAATGGAATACAGACACTCTGTGTGATGGAGGCCTTAGACTCAAAGTTCCATTTTTCATTGCTTCACCGTATAACAGCATTATGAATTCGTGACATCTATAGATGTCACTACTCACATTTTCCTAAGCCCACTGAGGTATTTCTAAGTAGGCTGACTAGATCATTTTTACTGACCAATTCAGCAGGTTTCTCTACCATTCATCCCCTTATACCCCCCACAAATACAAGGTGACAAAACACCCACTTATATGGAAGTGCTTCAACCCCACTTAGAGATGCAATTAGTGATGAGTGAGTGTAATTGTTACTATCCGCTACTCACACAGATAGTATGGTATTCGCTATACTCCTTACGCGGTGAGTATCACTGGTGCTCGAGAGAAATGTGTTGATCGTTATCGATCTGACACAAATTGACAGCTCCCTTCAGTACACAAACTGAGCTGGCACCTCAGGGAAAGCAGATTGAATATTAGGGTCTCTCTGGGGGGCACAGCAAGGTGTTTTAGGCAGTGAAATTGTAAAAAATCCCACCCTCCTGTCCTGTCTCGAAAAAACTCGTTTTATAGATGTGTGTGGGTAGAGCCTATCACTAATTAACTAACATTCGACTCGCTATTCGGACGAATATGCGAGTATTAAAAAGTACTTGTTATGAATATAGCGAGTGCAAATATTTCGCTACTTGCTCATCACTAGATGCAATGCATCAGACTCTACAGCATAAGTTCCCAACCTTTCTGACCTTGAGAGCCACAATCAGCTTTGAAAGAGGGATATAGTCCTCATCCGGTTCCCGTCCACCTCATAGTAGGGGCGCTTAGAGCCTCCATTACCAGTATAATGACAACCAAAGCTTTTTGGCAGGACTCACACCAAGGAAGTATACCAAGATCCAGAGGCTCCTACTTTACCCCATTTAGATTTGCTCTTTTATGTGGAGCTGCTAACAAGAGTCACCATTTGGAGACCTTCTCTTCATAGCTGTGTGCTTATGCATGAAGCTGAAAGACATTCACGAGCCACATATCACAGACTTACAAGCCACATGTGGTTCCCAAGCCACAGGTTGGGGACCCCTGCTTTACAGCATCTCAAGACAGCACAGGTGATCACAAAAATCTACTGATAGATAATGCCTTTTCCTGCATCATAAAATTCAGACCTGTTCATGATTTTATTAACAGACGCAAGAAAAAAAAATCAGTTTTGGTATAGACATGTATATACTATGAAAACACCAAATTATTTAACCTACATTTTAAATGCCGAAAAAATTAAAGAACGGAATATCAGAACTTTATAAATGTCATGCTTAGTAGCAATTGAAACCTCAAATCTAATCATAAAACTGTAGTTCAGCAATCAAAAATCATCCCTCACAAAGATCCATTGATAGAAAAATAAAAGTTACGACAAAGGCAAACCAAAACTATTTTTTACAAAGTTCTAATTATTCTTAGCCAATAAAATATAAAATTATATATGTAAAAAAATGTAGTTTGCAATAACTGTCATCATACTAACACAATTAAATGCCACAAAACAAAACCCAAAAATACTATTTCACCCCATTTGGAGATGTTTTCCCATTTTTCAGTCCATTATATGGTAGAATAAATGGTGTCCTGAACGTTTAAGGTGGCTGTGTCAATCTAGTTACCTTATATACTCGAGTATAAGCCGACCCGAGTATAAGCCGAGGCCCCTAATTTCACCCCAAAAACTGGGGAACCTATTGACTCGATTATAAGCCTAGGGTGGGAAATGCAGCAGACCCCCATCCTGGTATATAACCCCTCATCACTGGTATATAGCGCACCCATCACTGGTATATAGCTATCATCACTGTATACAGTCCCTCATCACTGGTATACAGCGCCCCCATCATGGTAAATGGCCCCTCACCCTGGTATATACCCCCTCACTATACATATTCCCCCATCACTGGTGTATAGTGCCCCTATCACTGGTATATACACTCCCAGCCTGGTATATAGCCCCCATTACTGTACATAGCCCCCCATCACTGGAATAGCACCCCCATCACTGGTATATGGCCCCCCATCTTGGTAAAACTGGTATATAGCCCCCATCACTGGTATATAAGCCCCCATCACTGGTATACTCGCCCCCCTATCATTACAGTATATGCCCCCATGCTGCCGCACATCATAAAATAATAAACCATTGATCTCTCACCCTCCATCCCTATGGCACTGATGTGTCCTCCGGTCTTCCTGCTTGTGCTGGCGTCATGTGACTGGTGTGCGGCAGCATGGGGGCACATACTGTGATGATAGGGGGGTGAGTATACATAGTGCAATGTAATATGCACCGCTCCCCCTGCCGCTGATGGACAGGGGGAATGCAGTGCATATTGCATTGCACTATTGAGCGGGCCCATGTGACCTCTCCGCTCCTACTGCAGCCTCCCCCCACCTCCTTCAGCACCTGATCACTGCTCCCACCCCCCACTGAGCCTGTACACTGACTTGAGTATAAGCCGAGGGGGGCACTTTTCAGCACAAAAAGTGTGCTGAAAAACTCTGCTTATACTCGAGTATATACAGTATTTAAGAAACGTTGCGGCTCTGGGAGAAAAGTAACGAAAAAGACAAAAGCACAAAAGTAAAAAATCGCTCCTTCAGGAAGGGTTAATCTGTAAACTATAAGCGTCACGTAAACACTCAATATGTTGGATTAGCAAAAAAGGATAAACCCGTTAACGCCGCATTCATCATTGTGCAATGCAGTCAGAATATAAAGGAGAACATAAAGCCGGAATGTTGCATAAAATGTTTGGAAAATGATCTATTATGTGCAGTAATGCTAACACTTCTAGTTATGTTGCCTTGCTTTTGCTTTGCTTGCAGTAGAAAGCGATTTGCAAAGTTATTAGATAGAGCAATAAGATGAGATATCTGGAGCAAAGTTACTTGACATCCATTTGATTATATGTATTTTGGTGTCTACTGCAATTGCATTTATAAACTATGCCTGCTTGGAAAACAGCCTGTCTGGAAAGCCCATATTGTACGATTTGGTGCACGTCATTAAAAAATGTAATATTAAATAGTGGATTGAGGCGGCAAGCTGGTGAATACTGTATGTGCAAAGTATGGTGAAGGTCATACAGAGTACATACAGCCTTATGGCTGCCTTGTTAAGGACGACGCACACCTTGGTGTCTGTCTTTACTAAGTATATGTGTCTAGGTTCTTGGAGTTTGTATATGGACGGTGGAGAGAAGGGGTAATTTTATTAATCGGATAGATTAAGCATCTCTCTTTCTAATTACCAGTTTAATTAACCTTGGCACGCAGTGCTATCAGCTAGTGAGGGAGCAACTGTAAATTTCCAGCTTACAAGGAAAAGAGCCCTGTGCCGAAGGAGCCGGCTCAGAAATGCCGACGCAGCACAAAGGGTTAAGAGCCATATCTAACAATCAGCACAGATAGTCTACTCTCAGGAGCGGAGACCTCTCCACCCCTTTTATTTGTGTGTGTCAGGGTATTCATGAATAATTATGCATGTTACTCTCTCTTCTTTCTGATCCTCATATCGTACTACGGCATGGGAAATTACGCCGCTGTATAAATAAATCATAAACAATACTTGTTATCGTTTATTGGTAAGGTGCTACTTTATTAGTCACAGTACAATGCGGGAGGCAAACGGCAGGGATGCCGAACATAACAATATATATTATAATTAACATGCTGTCACATTCATTTACACCTTGATAGCGGTTTTTAGAAGAGAAATCTGATCTCTGTAGTATTCTCCAAAACGCTGCATGAGATGAAATGCTCACAACCAGCTCAAGATTGCTCTCGTATATCAATCTATATATACTCCAGTCTTGTTCATGAGCGTATCAGCCGACCCAGTCACTGTCTAGTACCAGAACAACTTGTCTATGAAAGAAATTCTCTGGGCAGGCATTAAAAACATATTATTTTGTGTAATTCAATACCCTGAATGTATCAGCTGATTTTTTGTGGCTGAAAAATGAATAAAATCTGTCATTTTAGTTTATTTCTCAGCATCCTCTACAAAGAGCTAATGTGCAGAAATGAACTGGTTTGGTCTGGGAATATCAGCCTTCCCAAAACTTAGGTTGGGTGAGTGTGCAAAAATTGTCCGGTATTCATCCAGAAAACTTAGATGATTTTCCTCCATATTGTCATCCATTCGCAATCTGTGCATTTATATTTTAAATTTGCGGGACATCTGTATGTCATCTATATATACATCAACATTTTAAATTGCACATTATTATTTCTTATAGCGCCATTTATTCTATGAAGCTTTACATGTAAATAGTGCATACATAAGAGACCAGTACAATATTCATGAACAAGACAAGGCACACACAGGTACAGGAGGAATGGGGACCCTGCCCACGAGGGCTCACAGTCTACAAGGGATGGGTGAGGTTACAGTACGTAAGGAGAAAGGACCCTGCCTGCGAGGGCTCACAGTATACAAGGATACAGTAGGAGAGAGTAGAGCTGGTCATTTGACAGTTTAGTAGACTGAGGCTCACTGCAGGTTGTAGGCTTGTCAGAAGAGGTGGGTCTTAGATACATTTTTAAGGTTTCCACGGTAGGCGAGAGCCTGATATGTTGGGGTAGAGAGTTCCAAAGTATGAGAGATGCTCGGGGGAAGTCTTGTATGTTGTTCTGGGAAGAGGAGATAAGAGAAGGAGACCCATGATACATTACATGTACATGATCCAATATAATTTGCTTGTGGTTATAATAGCTATGTAGCCAGGGACATGATGATCTTGGTTGCATAGTGTTCAACTGCGACCAAACATTTGCAGCAGGAGGGCTTGCTATTGCCAATTTCACTTACATGTAGGTCTTTGGACTCACATCCAGCAGCACTGCAGAGACCCCATGACTCCATGTGTTGCAATACATGCAGCTAACCAATTAGAGATCAATATTGGTTTGGCAGCGATGGGTAGTGCATGACAAAGACTTCATGCACTGCCTATACCAGCATGTCGAAGTCAGTTGTTACAATGGCTATAGAAGATGTCACATGTTGTGGGAGTGATGGAAGGTAAGATACCCGTTTGTGTCTTTTTATTAGGTATTGGAAAATGATAGAAGTGGTCCAGGATGGGTGATATTAACCCAGAAATGGGTACATTATTAAAGGACAGGTGACATTACTACAGATTCGAGGTCTAGGTCAGGGGGCATTGTTATAGAGTGGGGGTCCTTATAGAGGATATTATTATAGAACTGAGACCCAGGTTAGGGGTTATTATTACAGAATATGGGCCTGAAGTGAGAGACATTATTAAAGGATGGGGGACATTATAGAGCAGGGTACATCATTACAAAATTAGGGCCCAGTAGAGGGGATATTATTACAGAATGAGGGTCCAGAACAGGGGACATCATTACAGAATTTCGGCTCAGGAATGGAGATATTATTACAGGATGGGGAACATTATAGGAAAGGGGATGTTATTACAAAGTGGGAGCCCAGTACAGGGGTTATTATTTCAGAATAAATATCCAGAACAGGGAACATTATTACAGGATGGGGGACATTTTTATAGCACATGGAATATTAATACAGAATTGGGACCAACTTCAAGGTATATTATTACAGAATTAAGGCCAATAACAGAAGATATTATATGAGTGTGAAAAGCATTATTACAGGATTGGAGCCAGGATAGAGGACATTATTACAAGATATGGGAAAGAAAGGATATTATTACAATATACCGTGTTTCCCCAAAAATAAGACACTGTCTTATATAAATTTTTGCTCAAAAAAGTCCGCCATGTCTTATTTTCGGGGGGTGTCTTATATTAGCCAAAAAATCCCACTGCAGCAGCCTCCCATCCCAGTATGGTACTGTATCCCACTGCAGCAGCCTCCCATCCCAGTATGGGACCGTATCCCACTGCAGCAGCCTTCCATCCCAGTACGGTACCGTATCCCACTGCAGCAGCCTCCCAGTACGGTACCGTATCCCACTGCATCCTGCCATGTGTGTACACACATACACACATCTCACACACACACATATCTCACACACACACACACACACACTTTCACCTTTCTTTTCTTTCCTCTGCGGTGCTGCTTTGGTCATGCACAGTGCAGGAGCCCTGGGCCAAGCACAGCGCAGGAGCCTTGGGCCTATGACAGCGCAGGAGCCCAGGGCCAATCACAGCGCAGGAGCCCAGGGCCAATCACAGCGCAGGAGCCCAGGGCCAATCACAGCGCAGGAGCCCTGGGCCAATCACAGCCCAGGACTGACGTCAGCTGGCCCATGATTCCTGCGCTGTGATTGGCACAGGGCTCGTGGGCGGGACGCAGACCAGCAGAGAGCGCCGGAGCGCTCCAGGGCTGTGAAAGGCAAGCTACAGAGTGGCGGGTATGGACAGCAGGGACAGTGGGGGCAGCAGGAGCGGGGCCACAGATGCATGCCCCGGTCTTGTGATCGGCGGCATGCACCGCAGGTAATCAGGGGGATGGCTTATATTAGGAAGTAGGCGTTCCCCCAAGCATGCCTTACTTTTGGGGGCGCCCTACCTTCGGGGAAACACGGTAGGACCAGTAAGGGGGACATTATAAAAGAAAGGGGTTATAGCAGGGGCATTATTAAAGGATTTGTTCACCTATTGACTTGAATAGGCCAGTCTCATCCAATACTCGAAAGGCAATGGTGCATGCAGTGATTTTTTTTCTCACAGACACTCAGTATATGTGAACAAACTTTAATCTCCAATGAATTACAATGATCAGAGTGCTATCTTGTCCATATAATATACTCATCTGAATGAGACCTTACTTTAATTGGTAGAAAGACTGTGTTTACAAAACCAGAAGAAAGTTATATTTAGGATTGTAGAGATTCTTAGCAGAGAGTCCATTGAACTTGGTTCTGTTGCAAAGTGGCATTATTGCCTTAAGAAAGATGAAATATAGTGCAATAATCCTTTATTACAAGACGGGCTGACCCTGGTGAAACACTTTTCCCTCCCCGTATCAGGCATCAGCCAGAGAAAGAAAACAACACAGAAAAAGGAAGAAGCAAGGATATATCATTTGCCTGAGCATGGTACTACCTATAAATCTTATGAAATTCATATGCTTGGCTTCATGCTCCGATGGTACAGTGCCTGGCTGAAAGGGGAATGCAGGTATATAATTTAGCTATTACCATTTTAAGGGCATTGTATGTGTCATATGGATGCACAATTGTTGTGAGTGCTATAGAGGCACTTTACAAGACTTAATTGAACACTAGTGTCTGGGCCAGCCAACACTGAGCCGGGGTGTAATGGCAGCCATTTGTCACGGTGGTCTCTCCAGATGGCAAGTCATCCTCAGCAGAATAAGAAGTTGTGGATGGGTGTGCAGGATCAGCCACTCTCAATAAATAATGTCCAGACCTCAAGTGCAACAGAATAACTCACTTTTACTGGAGCAGTTGGTGATGGTGACTATTACAGCTCTCCACAGTTATTAAGTACACAGTTATTAAGTACACAAGGTTGCAGTGCCTGATGGTATGATGAACTCAGCTCTTTTCTGGCAATGCGCAGCAGCTCTCTCTACTCCTGCAGGTTATAGCACTACCAAAAACAGGAGGAAAAAATTGGAGTACATTGCAATTTAAAAACACTTTATTAGCAAAAAATCATGATAAAAGACAGATAGAAAGGGGGGACCCCTTCAACAATTCATGATAAATCAAAATCAAAGCATGCTACTACTCTCATCCTCCACTTGAGGAAGCTAAATATCCATGGCATGCGAAACACGTGACAAGGCTGTTAAGGACCACACCTCTACTTCTTATTCTGGTGGACTTCTTCACTTTTGAATCACTGGTGCATTGGGTATGACTGTATCTTACTAAATTACCGCAAATGATCATCCTTTGGTTGTTTTTGTACTATGGGGGTATTAACTTTTTGTATGACTCCCATAGGCTGGGGCACACCGTCATGCATCAAACTTAGAGTGTGTTTGATGCATGACAGTGATGCGAGTTATATGCATTTTTTTCTTTATGTGGTGTGAGTGTGGTGCGTGTGGTAAGTGTGCATGGCTGTATGCATGTGAGTGTGCTGCGAGTGTGGTGCGTGAGTGCTTGTGTGTCAGTGTGATGCTGTCCACAGTTCTGAAGCAAACTGCAGGACTGCTGACAGCATTTGCCAGTAAATTTAAACTCTGCGGCTGTCAAAGCCGCAAAGTTTGAATTTGCCGGGTTGCCCGTACAGTTAAAAATCATCTTTCACTGCTCTGACAGGAGTGGTGCAAGATGATTAGTAAAAACAGAATTGACCTATTATTTTTACAAATCCCTGGGTTGCGCTGGCTATTAACCCCATCTGCAGCCTCTGTGCATTATTTCAGCACAGAGGCTGCAGATTCAGCTACTAACCCAGTATTTGAAGGGTTAATACGATATTGGTGTGGTGACAGCATGTGTCTAGGGAGTGTCCACACTTCCAGGACACGTGGTGTCATTACATCCTGGCTCTGCAGGGGTTAATTAACTGTTAACAGCACAGCCAGCAATTGTTGGCTTTATAAATTCGCTTAAAATGACAGCATGAGTAAAGTATGCAATTTACGTACAGTAACAGCAGGGCTGGCTTGTATAATGAGGAGCTGTCCTTGGTACTGTACGTAAATTGCGTACCAGCCGCTGTGTTAATGTTATATGGGGAGCTGTCCCTGCTGCCGTGGTCCTGAAATCACAGCACAGGGGACAGCGGCGTCTGGTTCCCGGATCCTCCCGGATCCAATGCAATCTGGCGACCCCTAACATGGGGATCTATGGTGCCAGATCCAGGAGGATCCAGGAACCAGACGCCGGCTGCTGGAGTTTAGACACTCCCTGGACACATGTTGTCACCACACCACTATCGTATTAACCCTTCAAAACCCGGGTTAGTAGCCGAATCTGCAGCCTCTGTGCTGAAATACCGTACAGAGGCTACGTACGGGGTTAATAGTCAGCGCAACCCCGGGATTTGTAAAAAATACAGTTCAATTCTGTTTTTACTAATCATCTTGCACCGCTCCTGTCACAGCGGTGCAAGATGATTTTTAACTGTACCGGCAACCCAGCAAATTCAAACCCCACGTCTTTGACAGCCGCAGAGATTGAAGCGATTCTAACAGCACACGCGTACGAATATTGCACATGTGTGCTGTATGGGTGCGAGATTTTCTCGCACCCATAGACTTGCATTGCCCGCTCGCACGTTAGAATTGCATGCAGTCGCAGCATGCAGCGACTGCACTCGCTTCTGACTCACAATGCGAGTTTAGTGCGGGGGACTCGCACCAGTGTGCCCTGCTTGATAGGGCAACAATGGTCAGAGTGCAATGCAAGTTTTTCTCACATTGCACTTGTGCAATTCTCATGCCAGTGTGCCTTCAGCCATACAGTGTGCCACACCTATATGGATATGCATGTGAAAGTATACAGTTTCTGTAAATATGATATATATCTGTGATATTGTTACTTTTACGTATGTAAGCATTGCACAGACCTGTTATTACCTCTGATACTGATTTATATTACGGTTAGGCTAGGGTCACATTTGGAGGGTGACCCACACTTGATGCAAGCGTTAAATTCTTAGAAATTTTCCCCGCAGCACATAGAGTTAAAGCTATTCGCTGCCAGGCAACACAGCTCCATAGAAACCTGCAGTTTACCTTAGCAGCGGCTCCACACAAAGATTCAGGATGTGCGCTTTACAACAGTGCACAGGGAACTCAGCATTTTTCTGTGCGCTGTCCAAAAGCGCACATCCTTTAGCTTTGTGTGAAGTCGCTGCTAAGGTAAACAGTGGGTTTCTATGGGGCTGTGTTGCCTGGTAGCGTGAAAATTTCTAAGTATTTGATGCTTGCATCAAGCATGTGTCACCCTCCAAGTGTGACCCTAGCCTTAGGCTAGGGTCACACTTGGGACCTTGCATCCATTGGAAGGATGCATTAAAGGTTCCTGTTTTTCCCCTTGCCATTTGTATGGCAATTTTACTATTTTTAGCGCATGCATTAACGCATGGTACATATATGTACCATGAGTTAAAGCATTCGTTTCCCATAGACTCCCATGTTAAAAAATGCATGCAAAAGCACCAAAAAAGTTGCAGACCATGTTTTTAGTGCAACTAGCAAAAACGCATTGCGTCAAACGCATTGCTCTTGTGCAATGCGTTTTTTGCATTGGAGTCGACGGTTGCATTAACGCATGTGTTTTAACACGTTTTAACACATGTAAAAAATGCATCTGTTTAGCGGATGCATGACAGAAGTGTGATCCTAGCCTTACTGTGGCACATGGTGTATTGAACATGTTATCCTATCCATTAGTGCTTCATGACTATGTCATAGTCATCCTTATGCAATTGTTAAAAGCGTTCCCCCATTTCTATTTCTATCTCTGTTTTTTATCACAATTTTTTTATATATAATTAATAAAACGTTTTGAAATTGCTATATACTCTAATTTGTTCCTCCTGTTCTAGTAAGTTTATGTCTGGAGATTGTGCAGATCCCGCTGAAATGTGATATTGTCACGTCCTACTGACGGACTACACACGTGGACCCACTGGACCGCGTAAAGCGGATGCTGATACCGGGTGATAGAGAGGCAGACACGTACCGTAGAGTCAACGGGTTTATTAAACAGAACTATAACACAGAACCACACGCCCCTGGAGAGGGCCACAAGGTCGCAACACCGGGAGCCCAGCGAGGGAGACCCCGGAGCGCTTGACCCCTATACAGGGATACCGCCGGGATCAGCCTCGAAGGGGCCAATGCTACGGACACAAGTGTTCAACCGACCCCAGGCGACGTGGTAATGAAACAGCACCCGGGAATACAATACGAAACGAGAACCGTGAATACAGAGCACCAGGAACACGGGGAACCAGGAACACAGGAGAGATCCAGGAACACGGAGAGATCCAGGAACACAGGGAGATCCAGGAACACAGGGAGATCCAGGACCATGGGGGATCTGGAGCCGGGCGAGAACCAGCGATCAGCTTGGAGGGAATCAGGAGACCATCCAGGAACACGGTGATCAGCCAGGAACCGGCAGGAACGAGATCTGGGGGAGGTAACACAGAGCGATCAGGTAACAGACCAAACGGAGAGCGACCTGACAGACCAGAAGTGGCAACTTCACCCAGGGGAAGGTGAAGGTCGAAGTTGCCCTGGCCCCGACTGATTGAAAACAGGAGGTTTAAATCAGAACAGGGCAGTCCTGATTGGCAGGACACAGAGACTTGGTGATTGGCTGGAGGGAGGAGCCAGATCCCTGCAGTCTCTCCAGCAGAAACTGAGTAGGAGACAGTTTCATGTGTATAAGCAGTGGTACCAGAAGTGAGAGGAGCAATGTTGCTCAAGCAGAGGGTATAAGGGCAGCAGGCCGCGGGCACGGGCAGCAGACCCCCGAGGGGTAACAGATATCTATCACCAGGGCCAGTTTTAGGCAGAGTTGGGCCCTGGGCAAAAGGTTAAAGTGGGCCCTAAATGCTCACATATTGCACCGTCACACTTAGACATTGGGGTTACATGTACAAGCACCAAGTTCAGATTGGTGAATGAGTGCGATTTATAATATTCAAGACATTCAGCGCTTGTTTCCGGACTTTTTACACAGGATGATGAAGAATGATGGGTGTAGAGCAATCACCAGTAGAGCAATCTGTCCTCTACAGATTCATGTTATCGGCAGCACTTCTGCAGTTTGCATGAGGGGATGTGCTGCCGAGAACAAGGGTTTTTGTTCCTCCATAAACATCCAATCGCCCGATGATGAGCTGCAATTAGTTCATTTGTTGGGCGTTTGCCGACCTGTTTACTCCTAGGAACTCCAATCTGTGCTGCTGGGATTTATAAATGTGGATGTTACATACACACAACACACGGTATGTGACACAAACACTATATATATTACACGTATACACCGAGCACACACACATACACATCCATTCCCATCATTGTCTGTGTCATACAGCCCAGCTCCTCCAGGGAGAGTCGCTCTTTCTAACCTCTAATACTCTGACCAAGAGATGGGGATTGTGAACACAGGACTCCTTATATTGGTTAAAAGTGACCTACAAGTGTTTAACAAAATAGGATTTACAAACTGGAGAGACAGTAAGGAGAATGTTTCCATAGGATCATCTACTTAAATGTCATCTTTAACAAAGATCTGCAATATTCTTCATATTATAAGAAAATACATTTGAATTAAGCCCCATCCTGGTGGTCTCTTGTGTTGTTCTGGGGTCACTAGTGGAAATATGGATCTTAAAGGAGTTATCCAGAAGTCTATAAACATGACTGATTTCTTTCAAAAACAGCGCCACCCCTGTCTACAGGTTGTATGTGATATTGCAGCTCAGCTTAATTGAAGGGAATGGGCCTATGCTGTAATACCACATGCCACCTGTACACTGGGGTGATGCTGTTTTTGAAAGAATGTAGTAAAGTTTTATTACCGTATATACTCGTGTATAAGCCGACTTTTTCAGCCCAAAAATTGGGCTGAAAAGTCCCCCCTCGGCTTATACACGAGTATGACGGGGACGGGGGATCTGACTGGGGGCAGGAGGAGGCAGGAGGGGGCTGCAGTGACACCGCGCAGTCACGTGGGCCCGCCTCATTAATATGCACGCATCCCCCTGTCCATCCCGGCAAGGGGATGCAGTGCATATTGCCCCACACAGCCCCTGGCGGCCCCCGGCAGTGGTATACAGCCCCCCCGCCTAGTACCGGGCCCCCATGCTGCGGCACAGCATACAGTAGCTCATACATTACCATCTCCTGCAGCGCGCGGCTCCTCCATATCCCAGCCGGCATCTTCCTGTAGTGTCATGTGACTGGCGCGTCCGCTCGTCACATGACACTACAGCAACAAGCCGGGCGGGAGATGGAGGAAGCGCGCGCTGCAGGAGATGGTAATGTATGAGCTACTGTATGCTGTGCCGCAGCATGGGGGCCCGGTACTAGGCGGGGGGGCTGTATACCACTGCCGGGGGCCGTCGGGAACCCTGTATACCCCTGTGCTGGGGGCTGCTGTATACCCCTGTGCTGGGGGCTGCTGTATACCCCTGTGCTGGGGGCTGCTTTATACCCCTGTGCTGGGGGCTGCTGTATACCCCTGTGCTGGGGGCTGCTGTATACCCCTGTGCTGGGGGCTGCTGTATACCCCTGTGCTGGGGGCTGCTGTATACCCCTGTGCTGGGGGCTCCTGTATACCCCTGTGCTGGGGGCTGCTGTATACCCCTGTGCTGGGGGCTGCTGTATACCCCTGTGCTGGGGGCTGCTGTATACCCCTGTGCTGGGGGCTGCTGTATACCCCTGTGCTGGGGGCTGCTGTATACCCCTGTGCTGGGGGCTGCTGTATACCCCTGTGCAGGGGGCTGCTGTATACACCTGTGCTGGGGGCTGCTGTATACCCCTGTGCTGGGGGCTGCTGTATACCCCTGTGCTGGGGGCTGCTGTATACCCCTGTGCTGGGGGCTGCTGTATACCCCTGTGCTGGGGGCTGCTGTATACCCCTGTGCTGGGGGCTGCTGTATACCCCTGTGCTGGGGGCTGCTGTATACACCTGTGCTGGGGGCTGCTGTATACCCCTGTGCTGGGGGCTGCTGTATACCCCTGTGCTGGGGGCTGCTGTATACCCCTGTGCTGGGGGCTGCTGTATACACCTGTGCTGGGGGCTGCTGTATACCCCTGTGCTGGGGGCTGCTGTATACCCCTGTGCTGGGGGCTGCTGTATACACCTGTGCTGGGGGCTGCTGTATACACCTGTGCTGGGGGCTGCTGTATACCACAATTCTGGGGGCTGTATACCTGTGCTGGGGTCCACCCTCGGCTTATACGCGAGTCAATAGGTTTTCCCAGGTTTTGGGGGCTAAAGTAGGGGGGTCGGCTTATACACGGGTCGGCTTATACACGAGTATATACGGTAATCAAGGACATCCCCTTTAATGCCTTGTAAGTTCTGCTTGATAACTGGCTACAAATGTAGGAATTAAGGAGGTCCCCTAACTCTAATTACTCCCATCATGAACATGTAAAGGTTGAAGTCTGTGGGGGGCGCTCCTGCTGCTATTATATGGCAATTAAAAGGATTTTAAAACTTTTACCACTGAGCGTTTTTTTTGTTTTTGTTTTTTCCTCACCTCTAGAGATGAGCCACCACCTTAGTGTTCGTGTTCGATTAGATTCG
>JARQOC010000004.1:428671808-428736730 GCA_033576535.1 Allobates femoralis | reverse complement strand
CTTTGCTGTTCCAACTGATAACAAATGGGTTAGGGCAAAACTGAGAGTAAACAACAAGGAATTCTATAACTTGAGAATGTTCGGGAATGCTTTTCTGCAATATTGTAATATTCCATTTCATGAACCTGCCTCAAATCCCAGAAATATTCTGACTATAAATAGCGGAAACCTTTGTCAGAGCAACTGTTCTGTTCCTGGACAATCAAAAGCAAGGAATAAGTAAGTTTATGGAAGTGTGCTGTCTGACTCATCCGTGGTTTAAGAATTAATGTGAAGAACTAAAAATTGGTTTAAGATTTCTCTTTTAAGTAAAGGGTTATGTCAGATATTAAAAGACAGACATATTTCTTTTACAGCAAAAATTAAAAATTAATTGCTGTTGAAATTCAAACAAATCTTTTTTCTAAACACGTATTATTTAAAGTGACACTCTCTGGGGTCAAGTGGCAAATTGTAGTCTCTGAGAAAAGAATACTGCACCCTCCCATTAATAGCAGCCCATTTTGGACCTGTGTTCCAGCTAGTGGTGGTAACAAGGTAAATTCAGGCAATGTTAAATGAAATATGGTTGAGCTGTTAGGAAAGGTTTTCTCTGTGTATTTTAATTGCCTTTTATCACTTTTTTCTGTATTACTTAATGGTACCTTTACACGCCGCCACCGAAAGGTAGAAACCGCCAGGCATCAGACACAATTGTTCCTTTTACCTTCAAAACACCACGAAGTGGCGGCATGTAATTCAGGAACTACCTTCCTGTGTCTTTGGATACCTGTGTTTGAGCCGTGCTCAAAAACAAGAAGGTATAATCCCTATGGTGGCAGCGTGTAATCGGGGCACAGGCAAGGTATTTTCGTCACCTAGTGAATTCCCTGGGGTGTGACACAGCGTCATGTATACCACGCCCCATCAGCTATCATTGGTGGGGGCTACTGTGAACAATTGGCTGTCCCTGCACAGGGCGGCATATTTAACGAGCTGACCAGTCACACTACACATTTGCAATAGCGTCATGTATTAGCCAGCCTTCCTGCGCTGGATGGCCAATCATGATGCTATTGCATTGTCCAATCACCGGACGAGCATCATGTAATACACAACTCTGGCACGCCTATGTACTTACGGTGCGCAATATATACGCCCATATTCCCTTGTGGTAGCGGCGTGTAAATCAGGGAAGGTGCTCCACAGAAGATAATCTGCGGCACCCGTCGGCACTTCCGGGGAACGAAAATACCTTCTGTGAAGCACCTTATGGCGGCGTGTATATGCGGCATCAGGCACCGTTAGCAACCGTTGAAAACCCAACAGTGCACGTGCGGTGCCTGCCTGTTGCTGCCCTCTGTGGCAGCGTGTAAAGGTACTATAATGATTTACTCACTTAATGTGATGGGTGTTATTCACTTGGCTGCGGGTTTGAGGCAGACACAACAGAACGGTTGGTATTTAAAAAGTCCACTGTAACCCTGCGGCCAGCGGGACCCGTCCTTTGGGTGCAGGGGGATCGGATCCTATCTGATCTGGCCGCCGGCATCCTCCTGCACCCCGCAGGCATACTTACCACACTCCCATGCTGTCCTCTCTGGCCACAGTGGTTCCTTGGCATCTCTCCACTGCCTCCTCACTTCCTGGATGCAGGGGGCATGCGCATAGGGCGCATGCACGCTGCTGTTAGTAAATTTAAAGAGCCAGTACACCCTTTACAGAAATTACCTCTCAACCAATCACTGAGTGGCTGGGAGATACTTAAGGCCCTCACTTCCCTTGGGAGGTGCCTGATCAATTTCGTTCTATGCTTAGTAGCCATTTCAGGTCCCTATGCCACGCTTGCATCTTGCTTGTATTTCCTGACGTTCTAATGTGCCTTGTCTCTCTTTCTTTCAGTACTGGACCCTCCGCCTGCTTTACCTACCCACAGATCCATACAGCACCCATTTGTCAATGGCTGCTTCTCGGATCCCTCCAGCTACACCAAGCCACATCTCGCTTTCCTCCCAGGTTACTTGGTTTCCATATTCTGCCCCCTCTGGTATCACTGTCCCTTTGGGTCGGGCCCTCTGGTTGCTGGTTCTTTGGATCATCTTTAGTTGTACTGGAACAATCCCTGTATTGGAGTCCGGTCCTTGGTGCTTCCTTGGGCTGAAAAAAATGCTTTGCTAGAGGTAGGTCCATATGCTTTTCATATCGCCACTCAATAAAAGAAAAGCGTATGAACCTACCTGTAGCAAAGCATTTTTCCAGCCCTGACCACAGTAAGACTGATATGAGGCTGCTCATCTTAAAAAGCAACTTCAAATCTCAGAGAGAGAGAAGAATTTGGGAATACAAATTGATAACGACCTTTGACACATTCAAAATAGGATTAAATATATCACATGGATTCATGGCGTTTTATAGAACATAAATGGACATTTGGGGACATCACAGATTCATGTGTTTTCTATATAAATTGAAAATACATTTGAGGATAACACATCTTCCAACAGATTCTAGTTTGAGGACAATGAACGTTTGACACTTCTTATATGAACACCCTTGCCTCCTTTTATTGCTTTCATCAACTCATTTAAGTATTTTCAGTTCTCCACAGACCACTTCCATAATACAATATGTTATCTAAGACTTTTAGTTTCAATTCCCCAGGCCCATCTCTTCCCTCCCTAGCCTGACTCTGGTTTACGTTACTTGTCGCATTTGCTATAACATCTAAAACTGTTGTTTTGGTTTTTTTTGTTTGTTTTTTCTTTTTTCTTTTTCTTCTTTTTTTCCTTTTTTTTCATTTGCTTATGTATATATGTATTTGTCTTCAGAATCTATGTCATTATCAGCCTGACGAAGGTACCACAGTGTCCCGAAAGCTTGCTATGTTTACCATCTCTTCAGTTAGCCATTAAAAGGTATCAGCCACGGAGGATTCTCAGATCCTCTTATCTTAGTTTTATTCCCAGCTCCTCTCCCCCTCCCTAGCCTGACTCTGCTTTACGTCACCGCTCGTATTTGCTGCATTATCTCACTCTGCCTATGTATATATGTATGCGTCTTCAGAATTTATGTCAATATCAGCCTGACGAAGGGGCCTAAGTGTCCCAAAAGCTTGCTATTCTTATCATCTTTTCTGTTAGCCATTAAAAGGTATCAACCACTGAGGATTCTCAGATTTTAATATTTTTGAGTCTTTAAATCACTTAATAAAGTATTTGGCATTCACATAGATAGATGGAGTTGCAGAGGAGCAGGTGAAGGGATTAGTTTAGGATCACTATGCTATGGTCCAAAAAATTAATCAGATGCACACTACTTTTGATTTTACAATGCAAAAAAGAATTTTATTGGTGAGAAAACTAGCCACAGCTCGGGAGATCCGCTCTTTCATGAGACTTACAGTCATGGCCAAAAGTATTGACACCCCTGCAATTCTGTCAGATAATACTCCGTTTCTTCCTGAAAATGATTGCAATCACAAATTCTTTGGTATTATTATCTTCATTTAAGTTGTCTTCAATGAAAAAAACACAAAAAGAATTGTCCTAAAGTCAAATTGGATCTAATTCCACACCAAACATAAAAAAGGGGGTGGACAAAAGTATTGGCACCCTTAGAAAAATCATGTGATGCTTCTCTAATTTGTGTAATTAACAGCACCTGTAACTTACCTGTGGCACCTAACAGGTGTTGGCAATAACTAAATCACACTTGCAGCCAGTTGACATGGATTAAAGTTGACTCAACCTCTGTCCTGTGTCCTTGTGTGTACCACATTAAGCATGGAGAAAAGAAAGAAGACCAAAGAACTGTCTGAGGACTTCAGAAACCAAATTGTGAGGAAGCATGAGCAATCTCAAGGCTACAAGTCCATCTCCAAAGACCTGGATGTTCCTGTGTCTACCGTGCGCAGTGTCATCAAGAAGTTTAAAGCCCATGGCACTGTGGCTAACTTCCCTAGATGTGGGCGGAAAAGAAAAATTGACAAGAGATTTCAACGCAAGATTGTGCGGATGGTGGATAAAGAACCTCGACTAAGGCCCCTTTCACATCTATGCGTCTGCTGCGGTTTGCTTAATTTGCGTTTTCATGCGTTTTTACCGCAAAAACGCATCAAAACGCATGCGTTTTTGTCCCCATTGATTTTAATGGAAACGCATCAAAAACGCATGCAGGTTAAAAACGCATGTGCGTTTGCATAAACGCAAAACGCATGCGTTTTTGCAAACGCAGCCCAAAACGTTGTTTGCCACGTTTTGAGCTGCGTTTGCATAAACGCATGCGTTTTGCGTTTTTGCAAACGCATATGCGTTTTTAACCTGCATGCGTTTTTGATGCGTTTCCATTAAAATCAATGGGGACAAAAACGCATGCGTTTGATGCGTTTTTGCGGTAAAAACGCATGAAAACGCAAATTAAGCAAAACGCAGCAGACGCATAGATATGAAAGGGGCCTAACATTCAAACAAGTTCAATCTGCCCTGCAGTCCGAGGGTACAACAGTGTCATCCCGTACTATCCGTGGCGTCTGAATGAAAAGAGATTGTATGGTAGGATACCCAGGAAGACCCCACTTCTTACCCCGAGACATAAAAAAGCCAGGCTGGAGTTTGCCAAAACTTACCTGAGAAAGCCTAAAATGTTTTAGAAGAATGTTCTCTGGTCAGATGAGACAAAAGTAGAGCTTTTTGGGCAAAGGCATCAACATAGAGTTTACAGGAGAAAAAAAGAGGCATTCAAAGAAAAGAACATCGTCCCTGCAGTCAAACATGGCGGAGGTTCCCTGATGTTTTGGGGTTGCTTTGCTGCCTCTGGCACTGGACTGCTTGACCGTGTGCATGGCATTATGAAGTCTGAAGACTACCAACAAATTTTGCAGCATAATGTAGGGCCCAGTATGAGAAAGCTGGGTCTCCCTCAGAGGTCATGGGTCTTCCAGCAGGACAATGACCCAAAACACACTTCAAAAAGCACTAGAAAATGGTTTGAGAGAAAGCACTGGAGACTTCTAAGGTGGCCAGCAATGAGTCCAGACCTGAATCCCATAGAACACCTGTAGAGAGATCTAAAAATGCCAGTTTGGAGAAAGCACCCTTCAAATATCAGGGACCTGGAGCACTTTGCCAAAGAAGAATGGTCTAAAATTCTAGCAGAGCATTGTAAGAAACTCATTGATGGTTACCAGAAGTGGTTGATCGCAGTAATTTTGGCTAAAGGTTGTGCAACCAAGTATTAGGCTGAGGGTGCCAATACTTTTGTCTGGCCCATTTTTGGAGTTTTGTGTAGTGATGGGCGAATCCTAAATTACTCGGAATCGCTTGACTCTAGCGAGTCAGAGCACAGGACTCGCTACTCGTTGCGAGTCTAGCGAGTCCAATGTTAATGAATGGGGAAGCGAGTAATAGCGAGTAGTGTGAGATTTACAAATCGCAGATGTGTCTCGGAAGCTTCAGCCTGAAGCAATCCTAGTTTTGTCATTTATTTGCATTGGACTCGTTTACTTTGCAACTGTAATCGCTGGCTGGGAAACTCGCACAGATAAGAGTCCTGTCTTCTCTCTGTGCAGCTCCAGGGTCCTAGAGCCCGCCTGCTGCCTGATGTAGCAGTGCTGAGATTGTTCTCAGTCTGCTCATTTCCTGTGTACAGACATGAATGTCTGTGCACAGAGATGATGTAGCAGAGCTGAGATTGTTCTCAGTGTGCTCATTCCCTGTGCATATACATCTATATCTATGCACAGGGATGAGCAGAGAGGACATCGCGTTTTGGACTGCGTCGGACGGAAGAGGATTTTTTTAATTAAAGATGGAGTCTCTAATGGCTTTTTTTTTTATTTCTAATAAAAAAATTTCTCTGTGTTGTGTTTTTTTTAAAACAATTTAATAGAAATTCATGGCAGTCATGTCTAATATTGGCGTGACCGCCATAAATTTCGGGCTTAGGGCCAGCTGATAATACAAAGCTGGCCCTAACCTCTATTACCCAGCGTGCCACCGCCACCAGGGCCGCTGGAAGAGCGGGGTTCAGCGCCAGAGGATGGCGCTTCAATGAACGCGCCATCTTCTGGGGCGGCTGTGGGCTGCAATTTGCAGCGGGGGGTGCCCAGAAAGCTTGGGCATCCCTGCGCTGCGGATTCCAGCCCCCAGCTGCTTAGCTGTACCTGGCTAGACATAGAAATTGCGCGGAGCCCCACGCATTTTTTTGACTCCGACTCCGAGACGTCTCCGACTCCGAGACGACTCCGACTCCGACTCGACTCCGAGACGACTCCGACTCCGACTCCGACTCGACTCCGACTCCGAGACGACTCCGACTCCGAGACGACTCCGACTCGACTCCGAGACGACTCCGACTCCAAGACGACTCCAACTCGACTCCGAGACGACTCCGACTCCGAGACGACTCCGACTCCGAGACGACTCCGAGACGACTCCGACTCCGAGACGACTCCGACTCCGAGACGACTCCGACTCCGAGACGACTCCGAGACGACTCCGACTCCGAGACGACTCCGACTCCGAGACGACTCCGACTCCGAGACGACTCCGACTCCGAGACGACTCCGAGACGACTCGACTCCGAGACGACTCCGACTCCGAGACGACTCCGACTCCGAGACGACTCCGACTCCGAGGCGACTCCGACTCCGAGGCGACTCCGACTCCGAGACGACTCCGACTCCGAGGCGACTCCGACTCTGAGGCGACTCCGACTCTGAGACTCCGACTCCGAGACGACTCCGACTTCGAGACGACTCCGACTCCGAGACGACTCCGAGACGACTCCGACTCCGAGGCGACTCCGACTCTGAGGCGACTCCGACTCTGAGACTCCGACTCTGAGGAGACTCCGACTCCGAGGCGACTCCGACTCCGAGGCGACTCCGACTCTGAGGCGACTCCGACTCTGAGGCGACTCGACTCTGAGGCGACTCCAACTCTGAGACTCTGACTCTGAGACTCTGACTCTGAGACTCTGACTCTGAAATTCATTAAATAATAAAAAAAATGCGTGGGGCTCCGCGCAATTTCTATGTCTAGCCAGGTACAGCTAAGCAGCTGGGGGCTGGAATCCGCAGCGCAGGGATGCCCAAGCTTTCTGGGCACCCCCCGCTGCAAATTGCAGCCCGCAGCTGCCCAGAAGATGGCGCGTTCATTGAAGCGCCATCCTCTGGCGCTGAACCCCGCTCTTCCAGCGGCCCTGGTGGCAGTGGCACGCTGGGTAATAAAGGGGTTAATACCAGCTTTGTTATACAAGCTGGTATTAAGCCCGAGATTCTTAATGTCAGGCCACGTTTGACCCAGCCACTAAGAATCTCCAATAAAGGGTTAAAAAAACACAGCACAGAGAAAATTTTTTATTTGAAATAAAAAAAAAAGCCATTAGGGACTCCATCTTTAATTAAAAAAATCCTCTTCTGTCCGACGTAGTCCAAAACGCGATGTCCTCTCTGCTACATTCCCTGTGCATAAATATAGATGTCTATGCACAGGGAATGAGCAGACTGAGAACAATCTCAGCACTGCTACATCATCTCTGTGAGCAGGCGGGCTCTAGGACCCTGGAGCTGCACAGAGAAGACAGCTGGACTCGGCTCACAAAGAAACAGCAGTTACTTGCGAGTTTCCCTGCTATCACTGGCACAGTGGCCTCTAATGCAAACAATGGCAATCCTAGTTTTGTCAGCGTTTCTGACAAAACTAGGATTGATATTGATTTGCATTGGACTCGTGCGAGTAATCACTGGGAAACTTGCAGAGTACCGAATCCTGCGAGTCCCTTACTACTCGCCGAGTAACGAGTCCTAGCGAGTAGATTCGCCCATCCCTAGTTTTGTGTGAAATGATCAATATTTTGCTTTTTGCTTCATTCTCTTTTGTTTTTTTCATTGAAGACAAATTAAATGAAGATAATAATACCAAAGAATGTGTGATTGCAATTATTTTCAGGAAGAAACTAAGTATTATCTGACAGAATTGCAGGGGTGTCAATACTTTTGGCCCTGACTGTATACATAACTGGACTGAAATGATATTGTCCACCAAAGAACGCATCCGCTGGATTCTTTTCTCCAGACCTATTAGCAACACAGATCATTATCAGTGCCAGATAGGACTACATTTCCTATTTGACTATTGTTACCTAAACTTGCAACTGTTGTGATCAAGAGCTTTATCTTGCCTGAAACACGTAAACTACTTTTTTTGCATTCTAAACTCAAAAGGAATGTGCATCTGATTAATTTCCTGGACTTGAGTGTTTAAATGAAAGGTCAGTGGAGAAGATTTCACAGTGATGAGGCAGGGCAATGTATAAGCATTGACTGTACATTCAAAGATCTGAGGCAGGCAGAGGCTCCAGGCATGTCCTCCCACACTCCAAAGACATACTGATAGGGAATTTAGACTATGAGTCCCAATGGGGACAATGTTGCTGATGTATGTAAAGCTCTGTGGAATAAATAGCGTTTTACAAGTGAATAAGTATTATCATATTATTATTATTATTATTATTATTATTATTAATTACTGTCAGGGAGGAGAAGACCCAGAGAGATTGTGAGTTGCCCCAACTAGCTCATATCAGAAGCTTCTCTATCTAGGTGGATTAACAGACAGGGAAGGATGTTGGCCTAGCTATAAAATTGATTGACACAGCCACTAAAATAGCCCCTTTTTAAGCTATTCGTCATCTCTACTTATAAGACTACACTGAAAAACAGCTATATACCAGAAGTAAACTCTCCTTGCAGGTCATCATCAGAATTTGTTTAACTGGTATCTAATTTTACAAAGTTTTTTAGGGGTGAGAATGGAAGCCTACGTCTTTGAATATGCAATATTTAACCTAAATGTAAGTTAGAAATGAAACTTACATTTAAGCAGTGGTGTGTTAGTGAGGCCCATGGGAATGTCAATGTTCATGTCTCTGCCTTTGATGCAGGCTCAGTATGCAATTTAATCAGTCATCATGTGCCTATAACAGCCACGGGTAAATCGGAGTTCCACCTACAGCTATTAACCCGTAAAACCTCGCATAGGATTTAATGCATGCTAACAGGAGGGCGCGTCATTCCCCGCACCCATCAGCATGCCCATAACGTGATTGCAGGGTACATATAGATTGTCATGACAGCGGGGTTGAAGGCTGATGACTCCTGTATCTGTCATTATGAAGCTCCTTTGAATACAGGCTGCCTGTATTTCACACGTCATCAGACAATTGCAGCTTCAAATCTCCTAACAAGACAATTAAACACAATAAAAGTTTGACAATTTTTTTTACAGATATGAAAAAAACATAAATGTTCAAATCACCCCCCTTTGTCCTATTAAAAATAAAACAATTAATTAAAAAATATATGTGCATACCCAGCGAGTGGCAGGGGGGAAAGCTGCCCTCCCTAGAAGACTGGCAGCTCCATTCTCCCTCCTCGCTGGGGCATACCTATTATGAAGCCACCTGAATAGCTTGCCTTGGGCAGCAGTAACCAGTGGGCGGCATCGGCGGAGGGCACCCACTGCTAGCGCGGGTTCCCCACAGATGCCGCTTCTGCAGTGTGGCTGGCCACCGCTTTCTGCCGCTCTGCAAATTAGGATGTCAGAGATCAATGAAGTAATCACCGAGCATCGGCGCTGCCCGGGTCCTGCCGAGCAGCAGACACACGCTTGGGAGACCGGAACTGCGAACTGTGAGCAGATAGCATCGAGGACTGAAAAGAGAGGTGAGTATTTCCCTTTTTTTTAATCAATGTGTCCACTGATGGGAGAAATTGTGTATGGGTATGTAATGGAGGTGCATTATATGTGATGTAGGACTATGGTGGTGGATTATATTAGATGGAGTACTATGGGGTGCATTATATGTGATGGAGTCCTATTAGTTTTTGCCAGGCAGGTGTGTGCCAGTGCTGTGCAAGTGTTTTTCACAGCATCTGGCCACATCTAGCTCTGTGAGTCCTTTAGGGCACGTAGTGTAGCACTGTTGTGAAGAAAGCTACACCACCTGTCTTAGTAGGCATGTTTTGGCTGCAGCTAGTCATGGCAATTTGTTTGGGCTAGTACTGTAGCAGTAAAATATATATAAGACTGGCGTCACCGTATATGTAGGTGCTGGCAGAAAATAATTATACTTACAACAATAGATATCTGCCGCGACACTACTATATATGCAAAATATAAATTAATGAGTGGCACTAAAGAAAGAAGATCAAACTGAATTGTGCAAATGTGTAATGCAGAAAGCTGCCCTGTGCTAAAATTGAAATCAGAGGTCTTAGTCTCATCAGTGGCCACTGAGGATCAAGCCTGGCACCCACTTCAAGGGGCCTCCACTGCCAGGTCCTGACACTATGCCCTAGTGAGATGGTGAACTGGTTAAATCTGTGTGGGCTTATATGTCTAAAGATGTACCGTATTTTTCGCTTTATAAGACGCACCTGATTATAAGACGCACCCCCAAATTTGGTGAAGGAAAAGAGGAAAAAATAATTTTTAATATTAAATGGGGTCCGTCTTATAATGTCAATGTCCGTCTTACAAATCATATAGGGTATATGTCCCTCATAGCCCCCTCATCCTGGTACATGGTCCCTCATCCTTGGATATAGCCCCACATCCTAGATATGGCCCCCTTATTCTGGTTACAGCTGGCACACGTCCCCAAGTGATGGTACACCCCCCCAGGGTTGGCACACGCCCCCCAGGGCTAGCACACATCCCCCAGGGCTGGCACACATCCTCCAGGGCTGCCACATGCCTCCCAGGGCTGCCACATGCCTCCCAGGGCTGGCACACATCCCCCAGGGCTGGCATATGTCCCCCAGGGCTGGCACACATGCCCCAGGGCTGGCACATGTCCCTCAGGGCTGCCACATGCTTCCCGGTGCTGGCTCACATTCCCCAGGGCTGGCTCACATTCCCCAGGGCTGGCACACATTCCCCAGGGCCATCACACATGTCCAGGGCCATCACACATCCCAAGGGCTGGCACACATCCCCAAGGGCTGGCACACGCTCCCCAGGGCTGGCACATGTCCCCCAGGGCTGGCACACGTCCCCCAGGGCTGGCACACATCCCTCAGGAAGTAAAAATAGAAAAATTCCACACAGACCGGGCTCAGGGCTGGCACATGTCCCCCAGGTCTGGTACATGCCTACCAATGCTGGTACACGTCCCCCAGGTCTGGTACACATCCCCCAGTGCGGAGACTCGTCCCCCAGGGCTGGCACATGCCCTCCAGGGCTGGCACACGTCCCCCAGGGCTGGCACATGCCCTCCAGGGCTAGCACATGCCCCCCAAGGCTGGCACATGCCCCCCAGCGCTGGCACACGTCCCCCAGGGCTGGCACATGCCCTCCAGGGCTGGCACATGCCCCCCAGGGCTGGCACACGTCCCCCAGGGCTGGCACATGCCCTCCAGCGCTGGCACACGTCTCCCAGGGCTGGCACAAATCCTCCAGGGCTGGCACACGTTCCCCAGGGCTGGCACATGCCACCCAGGGCTGGCACAAATCCCCCAGGTCTGGCACACGTTCCCCAGGGCTGGCACACATTCCCCAGGGCTGGCACACGTCCCGCAGAGCCATTACATGTCCCCAAGGGCTGGCACACGCCTCCCAGGGCTGGCACATGTCCCCCAGGGCTGGCACACGTCCCCCAGGGCTGGCACATGTCCTCCAGGGCTGGCACACGCCCCCCAGGGCTGGCACACGTCCCTCAGGGCTGGCACATGCCCTCCAGCGCTGGCACATGCCCCCCAGCGCTGGCACACGTCCCTCAGGGCTGGCACATGCCACCGAGGGCTGGCACAAATCCCCCAGGGCTGGCACATGTTCCCCAGGGCTGGCACATGTTCCCCAGGGCTGGCACATGCCCCCCAGGGCTGGCACACGTCCCTCAGGGCTGGCACATGCCCTCCAGCGCTGGCACATGCCCCCCAGCGCTGGCACACGTCTCCCAGGGCTGGCACATGCCACCCAGGGCTGGCACAAATCCTCCAGGGCTGGCACACGTTCCCCAGGGCTGGCACATGCCACCCAGGGCTGGCGCAAATCTCCCAGATCTAGCACACGTTCCCCAGGGCTGGCACACATTCCCCAGGGCTGGCACACGTCCCCCAGAGCCATTACATGTCCCCAAGGGCTGGCACACGTCCCCCAGGGCTGGCACACGTCCCCCAGGGCTGGCACATGCCCTCCAGCACTGGCACATGCCCCCCAGCACTGGCACACGTCCCTCAGGGCTGGCACATGCCACCGAGGGCTGGCACAAATCCCCCAGGGCTGGCACATGTTCCCCAGGGCTGGCACATGCCCCTCAGGGCTGGCACACGTCCCTCAGGGCTGGCACATGCCCTACAGCGCTGGCACATGCCCCCCAGCGCTGGCATACATCTCCCAGGGCTGGCACATGCCACCCAGGGCTGGCACAAATCCCCCAGGGCTGGCACACGTTCCCCAGGGCTGGCACATGCCACCCAGGGCTGGCACAAATCCCCCAGATCTAGCACACGTTCCCCAGGGCTGGCACACATTCCCCAGGGCTGGCACACGTCCCTCAGAGCCATTACATGTCCCCAAGGGCTGGCACACGTCCCCCAGGGCTGGCACACGTCCCCCAGGGCTGGCACATGCCCTCCAGGGCTGGCACACGCCCCCCAGGGCTGGCACACGTCCCTCAGGGCTGGCACATGCCCTCCAGCGCTGGCACATGCCCCCCAGCGCTGGCACACGTCCCTCAGGGCTGGCACATGCCACCGAGGGCTGGCACAAATCCCCCAGGGCTGGCACATGTTCCCCAGGGCTGGCACATGCCACCCAGGGCTGGCACAAGTCCCCCAGGGCTGACACATGCCCCCCAGGGCTGGCACATGCCCTCCAGGGCTGGCACACGCCCCCCAGGGCTGGCACACGCCCCTCAGGGCTGGCACATGCCTTCCAGCACTGGCACATGCCCCCCAGCACTGGCACACGTCCCTCAGGGCTGGCACATGCCACCGAGGGCTGGCACAAATCCCCCAGGGCTGGCACATGTTCCCCAGGGCTGGCACAGGCCACCCAGGGCTGGCACAAGTCCCCCAGGGCTGACACATGCCCCCCAGGGCTGGCACACATGCCCCAGGGCTAGCACAACTACCCCAGGGCTGGCACATGCCCCCCCACATGTTAAATATGGCACACCATGCTGCTGCCTATAATAAAATAACAATCACATTACTCACCTTTTCCAGCGATGTCCTGGCTCCCTCCATGCAGCTGCACTCCTCCACTTCTCTGTAATGCCAGTAATATGATCGGGTGCACAGAGATGATGAGACTGCTGAGCCGATCACATGACCGGCTTCACAGAGAGAAGAACCAGGAAGTAGAGGAGTGCAACTGCATGGAGGGAGCCAGGACATCGCTGGAAAAGGTGAGTAATGTGGTTGTTATTTTATTATTGGTAGCAGCATGGGGAGCCATATTTAACATGTGCCATCACAGGGGGGGCGCAGACAGTTTAATATGTGCTGCTCCCCCAGTCCATCACCCTGGTGCAGTTTCAGCACCACAGTGATGGACAGCGGCAGTGCATATTAAATGAGCGGGAGCAGGAGATCTCCCGCTCTGTCTGCAGCCCGCTCCAGCCCCCCCGGCACCGCTCCAGAGCTGCCCCCACCTCCCCTGCCCCCACACTCCATACATTCGGGCTATAAGACGCACCCCCCACTTTCCCCCACAGTTTGGGGGAACAAAAGTGCGTCTTATAGTCCGAAAAATACGGTAATTAAAAACAAGTGTGTGCTAGGACCTCACACTGGAGTCCAAGAGTGGTTACCAGACTAAGAAAAGAGGAAAGGGGAAAAATTATGCATAATGGGAGCTCAGTCAAAAAGACAATATGTAAAATATATATAAAGCGGCCGTCACACGCTTCCATATCGCTAGCGATATTGTTAGCGATCACGTGCACGCGCGATCGCTTACAATATCGCTCACATCGCTGGTGAGATGTCACACAGACAGACTCACCAGCGATGTGGACCAGCGAGATCGCTGGTTACTATGGTACACATCGGGTTACTAGGCGCCGCGCGTCGCTTAGTAACCCGACGTGTACCATAGTTACCATCTCCCAGCATAGGCTCTGCCGCTGGGAGATCGTTCATCGTGGTGTTATACACCACGATGAGGCAGATCGTGAAATCGCTCATCGCAAGATTTGAGCTCCGGAGCTCAGATCTCGATTTTGTGATTTTATCAATTCTCGCTCGTCGTATCTTGCCGTCACACGCACAGACATCGTTCAAGCGATGTTTAATCTGGCGCGTTCAAGCGATATCTTTCAAGATATCGTAGCGTGTGACGGCCGCTTAAGACTGGCGTCACCGTATATGTAGGTGCTGGCAGAAAATAATTATACTTACAACAATAGATATCTGCCGCGACACTACTATATATGCAAAATATAAATTAATGAGTGGCACTAAAGAAAGAAGATCAAACTGAATTGTGCAAATGTGTAATGCAGAAAGCTGTCTCTATTACACCTTTAGACATATAAGCCCACACAGATTTCACCAGTTCACCATCTCACTAGGGCATAGTGTCAGGACCTGGCAGTGGAGGCCCCTTGAAGTGGGTGCCAGGCTTGATCCTCAGTGGCCACTGATGAGACTAATGGTGGGGTTACACGTAGCGATATCGTCCCGATATCGCATACAACGCCGCGGGAGCGCGCATTTTGGGAGCACTTTTCCCGATATCGCATCGCCGGTTTACACGCTGCGATATCGGGAAACAACGTCCCTCCGATGTGTACGCCCACCAACCCAGTAACGACCATTTAACATGGGAGTTAATGGGTGAGGTGCGAGTACGCATCGGAGTTGGGCTGTCACACGCAGCGATGCTGCTACAACGGCCATGCGATATCGGGGAGTTGAATAGCTCTGCTATTCAACGCCGATATCGTTTTGGCATCGTTCCAGCATCGCGTTGTATGCTAAAACAGTACAACGCGCACACGATATCGGGTCCAACTCGCGACCCACGTGACTTTTTGTCGGAGTTGGGTCGGAGTTGGACGCCGATATCGCGGCGTGTAAACCCACCATAAGACCTCTGATTTCAATTTTAGCACAGGGCAGCTTTCTGCATTACACATTTGCACAATTCAGTTTGATCTTCTTTCTTTAGTGCCACTCATTAATTTATATTTTGCATATATAGTAGTGTCGCGGCAGATATCTATTGTTGTAAGTATAATTATTTTCTGCCAGCACCTACATATACGGTGACGCCAGTCTTATATATATTTTACATATTGTCTTTTTGACTGAGCTCCCATTATGCATAATTTTTCCCCTTTCCTCTTTTCTTAGTCTGGTAACCACTCTTGGACTCCAGTGTGAGGTCCTAGCATACTTGTTTTTAATTACATCTTTAGGCTGGGGTCACACACACAGATATCTGGGCAGATATTGTTCACAGATCTCTGGTTGCAGTGAAATCATGGACAGATTGCTCCATTTGTACACAGCCACAGATTTCACCAGTTCATCATCTCACTAGGGCATAGTGTCAGGACCTGGCAGTGGAGGCCCCTTGAAGTGGGTGCCAGGCTTGATCCTCAGTGGCCACTGATAAGACTAAGACCTCTGATTTCAATTTTAGCACAGGGCAGTTTTCTGCATTATACATTTGCACAATTCAGTTTGATCTTCTTTCTTTAGTGCCACTCATTAATTTATATTTTGCATATATTAGTAGTGTCGCGGCAGATATCTATTGTTGTAAGTACTGTAGCAGTGTCACTTACACAGTGGTGTAGCCCACTTGTGAAAGAAGCTACACCGCCTGTGTAGTTGGTACTAATTTTTACCTGCACCTTACCCAGGTCTGACTTCGGGTCAAGTAGCAGTGCCACAAAAAACTGTGGGTAGGCCACTTCTAATAGAACCAACTACACTGCCTGTGCGGTTTATACTAATTTTTAACTGCACCTTGCCCAGGTCTGGCTGAGGCGACTGAGGTGACACATAGCAATCCGTTTTTGGAAGTGATTTCCAAGACCAATCTGTTTGGGTTTTTTTTGGGTGCATTTTGAGCCTCCTGCACCCATGAACGTTTTTGGACTTAGTGATTTTTTGACCAAAATTCAAGGAAAAACTGATCCGTTTTTTTAAGGCACCCAAAAAACGGATCCGTTTTTCCATAGGGCCCATGTTAAAAAAAAATTTTTGTTGGAAAAACGGACCCCAAAAATGTTGCTAGCAACGTTTTTGGCTCAAAAACGGACCTAGCAATGTTTTTAGGTTCAGAAAAAAACAGATAGGGTGTTTATTACATCTAAGGCTGTGGTCACACACAGAAATCCGTTTTTGGAAGTGATTTTCATCACCAATCCGTTTTTTTCTGGGTGCTTTTTGAGCCTCTTGCACTCCTGAACGTTTTTGGACTTTTCATTAAAAAAACGCATGCGCGAACGCATGCGCAAACGCAAGTGCGCATTTGCATGCGTTCGCGCATGCGTTTCCCATAGGGCCCCATGTTAAAAAAACGCATGAAAACGCATGCGTTTTTTAACTGATGCCAAAAACGTTGCTAGCAACGTTTTTGACTCAAAAACGGACAGGGCAATGTTTGGAGCTCCAGAGAAAAACGGACAGGGTGTTTATGGCTATGTTCACACACAATTTGCGTTTTTTTTAGCACTCTTAAAAGCACTTGCGTTTTTTTAAGAGTGCTAAAAAATGTCCCTTGTGTGTCTGAAAGGATTTGCCACGTTTTTGGACTTAGTCATTTTTCACCAAAAACGCAGGCAAAAACGCAAGCGTTAACGCAGGGTGCATAAATGTGCCTTTTAAAAACGCATGTGTTTCCCATAGGGCCCCCATGTTAAAAAAACGCATGTGCGTTTTTTTAAAAAACGCATGCGTTTTTTTTTAACATGGGCCCCTATGGGAAACGCATGCGTTTTTGAATGGCACTAAAAGGTACTAATGTACCATGCGTTTTTGCATGCGTTTCCCATAGGGCCCCATGTTAAAAAAACGCATGCGTTTTTGGAAAAACGCACATGCGTTTTTTTACAGCACCAAAAAACGCTGCATGCAGCGTTTTTTGGACTAGGGGTAAAAAACGCAAATGGAGCTGAAAAACGCAGCTACACTCAAATGTACCCTGCGTTAACGCACCTGCGTTTTTTTTAACAGCCCAAAAACGCAGAGATGGTCAAAAAAACGCATGTGTGTGAACATGGCCTATTACATCCAATCCGTTTTCTGTCAGTTTTTGGACTTAGAAAAAAAAAATGAGAAAACTGAAGCCAAAAACGGACTGAGGGCTCATGTGGAACCCCAGCCTAATCTGTTTTTCTATCAGTTTTTGGACTTAGAAAAAAAAAATGCTAAAAATGAAGCCAAAACGGACCAAGGGCTTATGTGTGACCCTAGCCTCTGACTTCGGGTCAAGTAGCAGTGCCACAAAAACCTGTAGTGTAGGCCATTTCTAATAGAACCAGCTACACCGACTGTGTGGTTCATACTAATTTTTAACTGCACTTTGCCCAGGTCTTACTTCAGTGCAAGTAGCAGTGTCACAGAAAGCTGTAGTGTAGGCCACTTCTAATAGAACCAACTACACCGCCTGTGCAGTTCATACTAATTTTTAACTGCACCTTGCCCAGGTCTGACTTCAGGTCAAGTAGCAGTGCCACAAAAACCTGTAGTGTAGAACACTTCTTAGGCTGGGGTTACACATAGAAATCCGTTTTTGGAAGTCATTTTCATCACCAATCCGTTTTTTATAGGGTGCTTTTTGTGTCTCCTGCACTCCTGTACGTTTTTGGAATTTTCATTAAAAAACGCATGCGCGAACGCATGCGCAAACGCAAGTGCATGCGTTTGCATGCGTTTGCGCATGCGTTTCCCATAGGGCCCCATGTTAAAAAAAACGCATGAAAACGCATGCGTTTTTTAACTGATGCCAAAAACGCTGTTTACTGCGTTTTTGGCTCAAAAACGGACAGGGCAATGTTTTGAGCTCCAGAGAAAAACGCACAGGGTGTTTATTACACCCAATGCGTTTTTCTGTCAGTTTTTGGACTTAGAAAAAAAAAATTACAAAACTGAAGCCAAAAACGGACTAAGGGCTTATGTGTGACCCCAGCCTAATAGAACCAACTACACCGCCTGTGCGGTTCATACTAATTTTTAATGCACCTTGCCCAAGTCTGACTTCAGGGCAAGTAGCAGTGCCACAAAAACCTGAAGTGTGGGCCACTCCTAATAGATCCAACTACACCGCCTGTGCAGTTCATACTAATTTTTTACTGCACCTTGCCCAGGTCTGACTTCAGGTCAAGTAGCAGTAACTCAAAAACCTGTAGTGCAGGCCACTTCTAATAGAACCAACTACACCGCCTGTGTGGTTCATACTATTTTTTAACTGCACCTTGCCCAGGTCTGACTTCAGGTCAAGTAGCAGTACCTCAAAAACTTGTAGTGTAGGCCACTTGTAATAGAACCAACTACACCGCCTGTGTGGTTCCTACTAATTTTTAACTGCACCTTGACCAGGTCTCACTTCGTGTCAAGTAGCAGTGCCACAGAAAGCTGTAGTGTAGGCCATTTCTAATAGAACCAACTACACCGTCTGTGCAGTTCATACTAATTTTTAACTGCACTTTGCCCAGGTCTTACTTCAGTGCAAGTAGCAGTGTCACAGAAAGCTGTAGTGTAGGCCACTTCTAATAGAACCAACTACACCGCCTGTGCAGTTCATATAATTTTTAACTGCACCTTGCCCAGGTCTGACTTCAGGTCAAGTAGCAGTGCCACAAAAACCTGTAGTGTAGAACACTTCTTAGGCTGGGGTTACACATAGAAATCCGTTTTTGGAAGTCATTTTCATCACCAATCCGTTTTTTATAGGGTGCTTTTTGTGTCTCCTGCACTCCTGTACGTTTTTGGAATTTTCATTAAAAAAACGCATGCGCGAACGCATGCGCAAACGCAAGTGCATGCGTTTGCATGCGTTTGCGCATGCGTTTCCCATAGGGCCCCATGTTAAAAAAAACGCATGAAAACGCATGCGTTTTTTAACTGATGCCAAAAACGCTGTTTACTGCGTTTTTGGCTCAAAAACGGACAGGGCAATGTTTTGAGCTCCAGAGAAAAACGCACAGGGTGTTTATTACACCCAATGCGTTTTTCTGTCAGTTTTTGGACTTAGAAAAAAAAAATGACAAAACTGAAGCCAAAAACTGACTGAGGGCTTATGTGTAACCCCAGCCTAATAGAACCAACTACACCGCCTGTGCGGTTCATACTAATTTTTAATGCACCTTGCCCAAGTCTGACTTCAGGGCAAGTAGCAGTGCCACAAAAACCTGTAGTGTGGGCCACTCCTAATAGATCCAACTACACCGCCTGTGCAGTTCATACTAATTTTTTACTGCACCTTGCCCAGGTCTGACTTCAGGTCAAGTAGCAGTAAGGCTGTGGTCACACATAGAAATCCGTTTTTGGAAGTGATTTTCATCACCAATCCGTTTTTTATAGGATGCTTTTTGAGCCTCCTGCACTCCTGAACGTTTTTGGACTTTTCATTAAAAAAACGCATGCGCGAACGCATGCGCAAACGCAAGTGCGCATATGCCATGCGTTCGCGCATGCGTTTCCCATAGGGCCCCATGTTAAAAAAAACGCATGAAAACGCATGCGTTTTTTAACTGATGCCAAAAACGTTGCTAGCAACGTTTTTGACTCAAAAACGGACAGAGCAATGTTTGGAGCTCCAGAGAAAAACGGACAGGGTGTTTATTACATCCAATCCGTTTTCTGTCAGTTTTTGGACTTAGAAAAAAAAAATGAGAAAACTGACGCCAAAAACGGACTGAGGGCTTATGTGGAACCCCAGCCTAACTCAAAAACCTGTAGTGCAGGCCACTTCTAATAGAACCAACTACACCGCCTGTGTGGTTCATACTATTTTTTAACTGCACCTTGCCCAGGTCTGACTTCGGGTCAAGTAGCAGTACCTCAAAAACTTGTAGTGTAGGCCACTTGTAATAGAACCAACTACACCGCCTGTGTGGTTCCTACTAATTTTTAACTGCACCTTGACCAGGTCTCACTTCGTGTCAAGTAGCAGTGCCACAAAAAGCTGTAGTGTAGGCCATTTCTAATAGAACCAACTACACCGTCTGTGCAGTTCATACTAATTTTTAACTGCACCTTGCCCAGGTTTGACTTCAGTGCAAGTAGCAGTGTCACAGAAAGCTGTAGTGTAGGCCACTTCTAATAGAACCAACTACACCGTCTGTGCAGTTCATACTAATTTTTAACTGCACCTTGCCCAGGTCTGACTTCAGTGCAAGTAGCAGTGTCACAGAAAGCTGTAGTGTAGGCCACTTCTAATAGAACCAACTACACCGTCTGTGCAGTTCATACTAATTTTTAACTGCACCTTGCCCAGGTTTGACTTCAGTGCAAGTAGCAGTGTCACAGAAAGCTGTAGTGTAGGCCACTTCGAATAGAACCAACTACACCACCTGTGCAGTTCATACTAATTTTTAACTGCACCTTGCCCAGGTCTGACTTCGGGTCAAGTAGCAGTATTCGTTCAGTCACCTCTGCTTGATTTACATCCAGCTTTTTTTGGTCCAACAACTGTACAGATGCCAATTTTGTCACATACAAAATGAGTGGCAAAAGGCCTGCTGCTGGTGGGAATGAGAGTAGGCGTGGTGGAAAGGGAAAAAAGTTTGTGTCCATGGAGTAGATGCTAAATCTACATAAACATCTGCTGAAGAAAGACAATCTTCCAGCCAAAGTAAGATGTCAACTTCTTTACGTGACCAATCGGATATGATCCCTTTCTTACGGACACGAGCATCAGTACCACTTGTAAATGAGGCAAAAACAGCAGGTGCTTGAATGGATTGCAACTGCTCCATCAAGTGGTCTCTCCTCCACCTCAACTTCTACAAACACTCCAGTCATCTGAGGTGTCACCCCAATCACACTTTATTCCTCCAAGCTCCCAAGTCTACTGCCGCCCTACTGAGTCTGGGGTAACAGACATGGTTGAGTCTGCAGAGCTGTTCAGTCACACAATAGCTTGGGAATCAGAGGTCTGCTCCAAAGCTGCAGTGAGTACAGACGAGTTGATGATCTGCTCTGATGCCCAGAGGCTTTGTGAGTCAGATCCAGGCCCAGATGAAGACGGTTCTGACCTTCATGTAGACACTCATTCCCTAACAGTAACTACTCTTGGTGGACACAAGGAGGATGATGCTGATGAGACTCAGATACTGGATTGGATTGACAAATTAAGTTTTCGGTCAAGGCAGGAAGAGGTTGTCTATATGGAGGACGAGGGGTGTGAGAACACAGAGGATGATGATGAGGTTGGAGATCTCACTTACTGTCAACCCACAGTAAGGCTAGGGTCACACTTGCAGATTTTACATGCTTTTTTGCAGACCTGCGTTTTTAAAAACACATGTAAAAATGCACCCATAGGCCCCCAATGCAAAAAACGCATGCCTTAATAGCAAAAACACATGCCTAAAGTGCCATGCGTTTTTGGCATGCGTTTTTGCACTTATGTGAGGAGTTGCCTTAAAAAATGCATGCAAAAACGCATGGTACATTAGTACCATTTAGTACCATGCAAAAACGCATGCATTTCCCATAGGGGCCCATGTTAAAAAACACATGCGTTTTCTAAAAAACGCATGCATTTCCCATAGGGGCCCATGTTAAAAAACACATGCGTTTTCTAAAAAACGCATGCATTTTTCAAACAGCACCAAAAAATGGTTCATGCACTTTTTTTGGGTGCTGATTCAAAAACGCATGGGTGCCTGAAGGCACCTAATAAAACCCATGCAGAAATGAAAAAATCATGCAGAAACGCATGCTTATTTTTAAGGCAATAAAAAAACTCATGCCAAGTGTGACCCTAGCCTAAGCCAGTCGATGAGGTCAGCATAGGAGGTGGAGGAGGATGCTACTGACAACGAGGTTAGGTTGCGCCTTCCTGGACATAGACGGAGTAGTGGAAGCACGTCAACAACTGCATCCGCAACCACAACTCTGCCTCTGAGCGGAAGTTGTGCTGGCTCTGCAGCTCACATGGGCTCTAAGGCTTGCCTAGCCTGGGACTTTTTTGACTTTGCCAAGGATCTCCCAACTCATGTCATCTGCAAGATTTGTCACCAATCTCTGAGTAGAGGTCAAAAACTCACTAGCTTGAGTACTTCATGTATGAACTGCCACATGGACATGAAGCACAAGTCGCAGTGGGAAGCTCACCATGCTAGAATGCGGGCTAGCTGGGCAGGCCTACCACCATCTGCCCAATGAAGTGCATCCGTATGCTCTTCATCATCTGTGACTGTGGGCACAGCTGTCACACATGCTTTTGGATGTAGACCTTCCACCTCTTTACCCGCAACAGGCAGTGTGATTGGCAGGTCGTCACTTGGTTTTCAACTGGACAATGCTGGTGGTGTTGAGCTCTCTCAGACATCGACATCACCACATTTGGATGAAGGCAACATTACATCTTCACCTGCACCTCCCTCCCAGACTAGCAGTTTGCTGGGACACCCTACTCAACTGTGTCTCAGCACAGCCGCCAGCCCTCCGTCTCTCAAATGTGGACAAGTAAAAGGCCATATCCTCATAGACATGAGAAAGCTAAGCGCTTGAATTTCACCATCTGCAAGCTGTTGGCTTCAGAAATGCTGCCTTTCTGCCGGGTGGACAAAGAGGATTTTTGAGACCTTATGTCTGTCGCAGTGCTCCAGTATCGGATGCCCAGTCGCCACTACTTCTCCAAGAAAGGTGTGCCTGTGCTACACCAGCATGTCGCAGACAACATCACCGCTTACTTGAGAAACTCTGTGTGTGACAGGGTGCATTTCACCACAGACACTTGGACCAGTAAGCATGGACAGGGGCATTATATGTCGCTAATTGGGCACTGGGTAACTATGGTGAGAGCTGGAGAAGGGTCTGCTGTTCAAGTCTTGCCGTTCCCCACGAGTTGTGCGTCAACCCTCTGTAGGTACAAGTTCCTCCACTGCTTCTGCCTCCTAAACCTCGTCTCGGTCTTCCATCTCCGCCCAAAGCCTGTCTGGTAATGCCACCCGCGTTGTAACTGCAGAGAAGGAATCCTGCACACCTCCCAACTATGCTGGCAGCAGGGCTCAACGCCATCAAGCGGTCTTTACCTTGAAATGCCTGGGAAATGTGAGTCACACAGCTGAGGAGTTGTGGTCAGCTCTGGCGACCAAGTTTCAGCAATGGTTGTCTCCACTCAAGCTGCAGCCAGGGAAGGCCGTGTGTGACAATGCTGCAAACCTGGGTGCGGCCCTTTGCCGGGGCAATATCACACACGTGCCTTGTATGGCTCACGTGTTGAATCTGGTTGTCCAGCAATTTTTTACACACTATCCAGGCCTAGATGGGCTTCTGCAGAGGGCACGGTCGCTGTGTGCTCACTTCCGGCGTTCGCATCCCGCAGCTTAATGACTTGCTTCTAGGGATGGGCGAATCCTGAAATACTCGGAATCGCTGGACTCTAACGAGTCCAGGTCCGAGACTCGGTACTCGTTGCGAGTCCAGCGAGTCCGAATAGTAACCTGTACTTTTGCAGTGTATCTATACAGATACACTACAAAAGTACCCTAAAAGTTAATCTAAGGGGTTAAAAGCAATAAACATTCATACTCACCTTCTGTGGGGCCTGTACCTTATGTACCGGGACCGGTACCGAAGACCTCCGGCTGTTACAGGACCTCCGAGACCACCGGGAGAAGATGGGGAAAAAGACCTTGCAGTTCAACCAATCAGCATGCGGCTAGCGGTCACATAGGTTTGTCATGTGGCCGCAGTGCAGCCGCATCACAACCCATGTGACCGCTAGCCGCATGCTGATTGGCTGAACTGCAAGGTCCTTTTCCCCATCTTCTCCCGGTGGTCTCGGAGGTCCTGTAACAGCCGGAGGTCTTCGGTACCGGTCCCGGTACATAAGGTACAGGAGGTGAGTATGAATGTTTATTGTTTTTAACCCCTTAGATTAACTTTTAGGGTACTTTTGTAGTGTATCTGTATAGATACACTGCAAAAGTACAGGGACTCGCTACCCCCGAGTAATTCCTAAGGAAACTCGTCGAGTAGCGAGTCCCCCGAGTCCGCTACTATTCGGGCGAGTCCCGAATAGTAGCGAGTAATTCGTCCATCCCTACTTGCTTCGCTGCAGAAGTTTTTTGGCTTGCCTGTTCACCGGCTGAAATGCGATGTGCCGACACACGCTGGAATTCTACTTTGCACATGTTGCAGTGACTGTGGCAGCACCACCGAGACCTGGTACAATACGTTATGATATATAGCCTGGGCCAACGAGATCCAGAGGTGGGGCAGATTACGCTGCAGGAGTGGTCTCAGATCAAGGACCTATGCTCCCTTATGCACAGTTTTGAGATGGTGACGCAGATGTTTAGTACTGACGATGCCTTTATCAGCATGACTATTCCGGTCATCTACATGCGGGAGCACACTCTAAACAATATTCGGAGTCAGGTGGTGGGACAAGAGGAGGTTGAGGAAGTACAGAGGAGTCCAATGTGGAAGGGATAACAAGATCACTAAGGTCCTTATGGTCAGCAGCACCTAAACGACAGGCATGGGAAGGTGGGGGAGTCGGATTATCAAGGGCGCATGGTAGCAGCCAAACTGTTGAGGAAGGTGCAGAAGCCCAGGAAGAAATGGAGGACGAACTGGCGATGGGCATGGAAGACTCAGCAGATGAGGGACACCTTGATGACATTTCTGTTGTGCGAGGTTGGAGGGAGAGGGCAGAGGAAGGAAGCATGATTCTCACCTCCCCATCAGCAACATAACAAGGACTTGGTCCTCCTGGATGCGCAAGACACATGAGCGCCTTCTTGCTGCACTACCTGTAACATGACCCTCGGATTGTTTGAACTAGAAGCAATGCCGACTACTGGGTTGCCACAGTCCTAGAACCCGGTACAAGACCAAATTTGCCGAAATAATTACTGCCATACAAAGGGACGCACGCATGCAGGAGTATCAGCAGAAGCTGATACATAATCTGAGATCGGCTTTTCCACAAACCACCAGTGGTAGACAGAGTGAATCTCACAGTTCTCACTTGTCAACCATGGGACTGTGAAATCATCATCACTCACACCGTACCAGTAACACCATATCTGGTGGTGGTAACACCAATTTTGTGGCCTCTCTTCACAATTTTTTTAGACCATTGTTTGCAAGGCCTGAAGACACGAGAAGTCTGACACATAGTCAACGCCTGGAGCGGATGGTACATGAGTATCTCCAACTTAACATCGATGCCATGACTGGGGAACTGGAGCCTTGCTCATTTTGAGCTTCCAAACAGGAAGAATGGCCTGAGCTTGCAACTCACGCCTTGGAGAGCTTGTCATGCCCCGCAGCCAGCGTTCTCTCGGAATGTGTCTTCAGTGCTGCTGGTGGTGTGCTGACAGACAAGCGCACGCGTCTGTCCGAACAGAATGTGGACAGACTAACGTTCATAAAGATGAACAAGGCATGGATCTGCAAGGACTTTTCTACCCCTGTGTCATCCTGGGGAGACTTACGCCTGTGGATTTTTGCCTAAAAGTAACCATTTAAATTTTGCAACTGTGAGGCAATTGATGCCATTTAAGTGGTGTCTGTGCCCAAATTTTTGGAAAAAATGGAGACTCTTCTTGTAGTCCCCTAAATGTGACACAATACTCATCGTCTCCATGAGGCCTTACAGATCCTGAGGAAAAACATCACCAAATATTCATCTTCTGCACGAGGCCTTACAAATACTGAGGAAAAACCTCACCAAATACTCAGCGCCTGCTAGAGGCTTTCCACAGACTGCGGTTAAAACTGCACCTAATACTCATCGCCTGCACGAGGCCTTCCAGATACTGAAGTAAAACTCACCTAATACTCATCGCCTGCACAAGGCCTTCCAGATACTGAGGAATAACATCAACAAATACTCAGCGCCTGCACGAGGCCTTCCAGATACTGAAATAAAACTCACCTAATACTAATTGCCTGCACAAGGCCTTCCAGATACTGAGGAATAACATCAACAAATACTCCTCGCATGCACAAAACCTTCCAGATACTGAGGAATAACATCACCAAATACTCAGCCCCTGCACAAAACCTTCCAGATACTAAGGAATAACATCACCTAATACTCATCGCCTGCACGAGGCCTTCCAGATACTGAGGAATAACATCAACAAATATTCCTCGCCTGCACAAGGCCTTCCAGATACTGAGGAATAATATCACCAAATACTCAGCACCTGCACGAGGCCTTCCAGATACTGAAGTAAAACTCACCTAATACTCAGCGCCTGCACAAGGCCTTCCAGATACTGAGGAATAACATCATCAAATACTCAGCGCCTGCACAAAACCTTCCAGATACTGAGGAATAACATCACATAATACTCATCGCCTGCACGAGGCCTTCCAGATACTGAGGAATAACATCACCAAATACTCAACGCCTGCATGAGGCCTTCCACAGACTGCGGTTAAAACGGCACCTAATACTCCTCGCCTGCACAAGGCCTTCCAGATACTGAGGAATAACAACCCCAAATACTCATCGTTTGCACAAGGCCTTACAGATAGTGAGGAAAAACCTCACCAAATACTCATTGTCTCAACGTGGTCTTACAGATACTGAAGTAAAAAAATAGGGGGGGGAACAAGAGGCGCAATAGTGCCCTATCACTAGTGACACTAATGTATGCGGTGGGTATGAATTCACTCACCTAGCACAGTTGTGAGACCCACAACTGGTGAAAAAGCATTTAGCATTAAATGCAGCTGCTGCAGGACTTCCACCTTCCACATGCACGTGGGAATCATCCAGAAGTTACCTCAGGGGAAATGGTGTATCAGTGTCCGCGCTGCTGATATCCCTGAGGAAGACACTAGGACAGTGTTGAAACGCGTAGGAAAGGAATAAATGGATGATTGATGCAACCTACATATGGTTTCCGGATCGTTTTCTTGGGATTTCAGCAGCGCGGACACTGATACACCATTTCCCCTGAGGTAACTTTTAGATACTGAAGTAAAACTCACCAAATACTCATCGTCTGCATGAGGCCTTACAGATACTGAAGTAAAACTCACCAAATACTCATCGTCTGCATGAGGCCTTACAGATACTGAAGTAAAACTCACCAAATACTCATCGGCTGAATATGGCCTTACAGATAGTGAAGTAAAACTCCCCAAATACTCATCGTCTGAACGTGGCCTTACAGATACTGAAGTAAACCTCACCAAATACTCATCATCTGCATGAGGCCTTACAGACACTGAAGTAAAACTCTCCAAATATTAATCGTCTGCACGAGGCCTTACAGATGCTGAAGTAAAATTCACCAAATACTCATCGTCTGCACGAGGCCTTACAAACACTGAAGTAAAAGTCACCAAATACTTATCGTGTGCATGATGCCTTACAAATACTGGAGTAAAAACGGATTTTAGAGGGGCGTGACATGCCTATATTTATGTCTCCTCCTCCTTTTACTCGTCCATCTCTTTTCTTTTCACATTTTTATATGTACTTGTCACTTTTCCATGTGTTTGTTGTGTCTTCTGAGTAGTTTGTCACCTTCTGGACACCTTAGAAGGTGGTTTCTATGTGTTTTCTATGTGTTTGTAGTTGTTTGTGTTTGCCTGCCATTGTTTTCAATGGGATTCAACGGTGTTCGACAAACATTCGACGAATTGAATCGAATTCGAACACCGGGGCGGTGGCTCATCTCTAGTATTGAGTGCTCACTGTTTGTTTTAAGTCTTTTTTCTTTCTCTTCCACCCTTCTCTAACCACCTGAGGTTCTTCTTTTAATCACTAGAACCCTCATAAGGAAAACAAAGCAAGAGGTGATAGACTGTAGTGACAGGGACTATGAAGGTCATCTATTGGAATGTAAAAGGCCTAAGCTCCTCGAATAAAAGAGTAAAGATAATGAGACATCTGAAAAGGTACTCACCAGATATTGTATTGCTTCAAGAAACCCATCTAAAGGAAGAGGATTTTTTTAGGCTCAGCAAGATGTGTTTGGGGGGTGGAGAAAGTAGTGGGCTCGTCAGCTCAAGGTAGACATGCAGGGGTAATGATACTGTTCCATCGTAATTTTGTATTTAATCTGCTATCCTAGGAGTGTGATGATCAGGGGAGATAGGTTTGGGTCACCATAGAGCATGGAGGAGAAGTCTTTTCAATTCACAATATATATGGACCTAATTGTTCAAACAGTCTTCTTTGATGAACTGGAGAGGAAGATTGTCTTGGACAACTCACCTCTGATAATTACTGGGGGAGACTTGAACACAGTTCACAATGAGAAGGTGGATAGAAAGAGCCAGAGACTGTTCTTCCCTCCTTTCTTGAACAAACTGGATTCAGGGATGTTTGGCGTTGGTTACAACCAGAGGATAGAGAGTTTACCCTCTTCTCTCATGCCCACCAATCCTGGTCATGGATAGATCTGCCGACCTTGGAGACACTATTAAATAGAATGAAGTCAGTAGAGAACTATGACCTGGTCATATCTGACCATGCTCCGGTGGGTATGGGACTGGTGGATAACCAAATAAAAGGAACACATTACATGTGGAAATTTCCATCTTATTTTACAAAAGATGAGGAATTTAATGACAAATTACAGGGTTGGTGGGAGGAATTTGAACAGGACAACAAGGAATATGCAAACCAACACACTTTGATGCGATGCTAAGACGCAAAATTATGATGTTTGTGGCCTCACTGAAGAAAAGAGTAGTAGAAAAATACTCAGATTCTAGTGCAAAGCGTAGAAATCTATATACAGATTTCCTGCATAGCTCCACAACTCAAAACAAGGAAAAATGGAAGCTGGCCAAACAAGAGTTTGAAAAGTGGATTGATAGGTGGGAGCAGATGTACTGCTCTAGACAGGAGGTTGAATTGCTGAGATAATGGAACAAAGCGGGGAAATTGCTGGCAAGACTGGCAAAAGGGCGTTTGCAGGAAAAATCCAATTCATAGATTACAAGATGGCCAGGGAACCATAACTCCCGACCCTAGGAAAATCAATAAAATACTACAAAACGTTTACAAATAATTATATAAACCCTGATATATAAAAAATTCCTCCAATAAGTCACTCTTCCAAAACTAACACAAGAACAACAAGATGCAATTAATGCAGAAATAACAGGAGAGGTGAGACAAATGTGGCGCCCCTGCGGTCCAGTGCCACTAGAAGTCGGCAGCAACTGGGATCTGTAAGTCCGGTAACCCAAACACACACCCAACAAACTCCGGTCCCGGAGCAAGGGACTTCAAGCTCAGCTATGGGACAGCGGAAGGAGACAGGTAATGGGTGGGAAGTTAAACAGGAAATGGTCAGAAAAGAGGAAACAAAACCAGGAAACACCACAGGAAGTAGAGGAGAGTTTAGTGGTAGTTAGCCCAAGAGTCAGCTAGAAGAGCAGTTAAGTCCAGGAGTCAGGAGGAGAGGAGAAAACACCATCATTACACGAAACTGAAAGGACACGGACACGGTGGCCTGTACCATCCTTAGGCTGTTCCGGGTCACGGGCTACAGACCGTAGAGAGACAGAAGGAGTTCCAGGGGCACGGGTAGTGAGCAATCCACTTGTGTGCCCGAATTAGCTGTAAAGCTGAACGACGGGGCAGGAACCAGGGTGCCGGCTCTGAAGTGGCCAGGACGCTCCACCCTCCAACCACGAAACCAATCAGGTGTGGGGTCTTTATGTCTCGTTACCCAAACCTTTGTGCAGAAGAAGGCATACTGGATCGTAGCTTTGCGTGCAAAAGTGTAAGGAAGAGAGGCCCATGGAAAGGAACATAAAACAGGTTGACCTGTATGAGCCATCTCAGCTGCTAAGACACTACTGGAGGCGCCACTGTACTGGCCTGTAACTTGAACACCTGTCGAGAAGAGCCAAGTAAACCGGGTTGAAACTCAGCATTGTGTGAAACAGTTTATTCTGTGCCTAAGGAGAGGTAGACTGAAACGTCGAGCCAGCAGCAGAAGCCTGCCTGAGAGCGTCTCTGACCCTTGTCCCACAGCCAGATCGACCTTGCTGGTATACCTACACCCCCACCGAATCCATCACCTCCATAGACTTTACGGTTGCCCTGGGGACCCGCTCTTCCTGTGAAGAGCTGAACCATCATAGCTGCTACTCCCGTCATCCCCAGAGGTCCCGAAGGCAGCAACGACCAAATTGGCCGCATTCCACGGGTGGCGTCACAACACAAACTCTTTTATTTAACTTTTATATTTTTATTTTCATCCCTTTTTCACAATACCCCTTTTTTAACTGATCACCCGACGAGGGGACCGCGAACCAGGTCACACCACGGTGACATACTGCAGCCGAGATGACGTCGAGAGGGCCTGGTTCCGAGTACCCCACGGTCGGGGCGAGTCAGCTTTTCTGGCGTCACAAACAGGATCTACCGACCTGGTATCACCGGGTCTTATTCGCTTTACAGACTATAACAAAAAGACTGTGTTTTATGGGCCTGAGCAATAGTGGCTCTAAGAGACTGAAAACTTTGCTGGCAAAATGACGTGTCACAGTCCACCATCGTGGGCCAGGCCAGCACGAAGTGCGAAAAATAGCCTATGCCCCTTCCATCCTCCAAGAATCGGGAGGGCAGACCTAAAAACTGCATCATCTCACCCAAGGGTGTGGCTACCAATGACGAGAAACAGAGACACCCATGAAGGGAGGGAGAGGAAAGAGACTTCAATGTGAGCTGCAAGGAAAATGGCGGAAGGTTGAAGATCCATGTGTTAGCCGACATTGCGGAGTCAGACCTGTTCGGCGCGGAGTACGGGGTGGAAATGGCAGACTTCCCCGGCTCCCCAGAAGCAAGCCAGATGCCACTGTTGGAGAAGGCTAGCGAGCTGAGTCGCCAGCTGGATAAGGTCCAACTCGACACTGTGGAAAGATGGAGGCAGATGCTGGTGGAGAAGGTGACCGCGAGGTGAGCGGTGTCGCGTCCCGCTTCCCCGACCCCGGAGATGGAGTAGGACGAGTCGGAGCCCTGTGCCGAGACAGGTACGATCTTGGGAAGTGCTACATACAGTGGGTGCCCTGCTATGATATACTACCCGGAGGTGGCGACTAGCTTCCCAACACCTGTGTAGACCGTCACACAGAACCTAGGAGATGGACCTTCTGTAGAACAATGGACTAGTCTCTGGGAGCTGAATAAAAGTGTGGCCGCGCTGACCAGAACATTGCAGTTCCTGGAGGATACACTACAAGGGGTTGCGATTCAGCCGGCTTCCAGTTTTTGAGGTGTCCCACGGTTACGACAGAGAAGAACCCCCTGGAGAAGGGGAAAAGACACAGATCATTTTGATGCAACAGGACAACCAATTTGTCTCTGTTGTGACAGAGCAGGAAACCATTTCAGGTCTTGTCCTGTAGTTGACCGAATCCTGGGTCCACTATCAGACATAGCAAGGACTGGCAGCAGACTCTTTGAATAATTTCTTTCTCTTGTTTTGCCCCAGTTTTCACTATTAGTGTGTCGCCCGTATTAATAATGAACATTTGATCTTAGACTATGCTAGATCAGGACTGGAGTGTTTATAGTTAGCTCACTACGGTGTGCTCCCTGTTGGTTTTATGCTGTGTTTTATTATGTGTACTTGAAGGGTTTTAAACATGAATAGACTTTGCACTTGTGACCGCAATGAATACAAACCCACTAGCATGGCCGAAGAATCGGTCTCTTTGTCCCTGTTGCCACGCCCAGGACATGTTCTGGGTTTTTCTTGTGGTGGGTTCCCCGAAGACTAAACACCTGGTGATGGACTATCGCCAAACTGTAACATGAATTAAAGTCATATCCAAACTAGGCAAGGGTCTCCTGGAGGCCTGCTCTTATAGACCCATTTCCCTTATTGATGTAGACCAGAAGATTATGTCAAAAATAATGGTGGACAGATTGGCAGCAGAACTACCCCAACTCGTGAACCTTGCACAAGTAGGATTCGTTAAGGGCAGGGCAGCGGTGAAAAACGTACAAAAGGTACTAACTGTGTTGGACGGGGTGGGTCGCCGCAGCCAGCCGGTAGAAAGACCAGCTTTGCTGGCTCTGGATGCAGAGAAAGCTTTTGATAATGTTATCTGGGACAGTCTAGGGGCGACTCTGGACTCATTCAACATAAAGGGCAACTTTAGAATATACCTGGAGGAGGTGTATAGAGACCCGACTGCTAGAATACACATGCCAGGATTCCTCTCTGAGCCATTTCATCTACATCAAGGGACCAGGCAGGGGTGCCCGATGTTTCCACTGCTGTTCAACTTGGCATTGGAGCCCTTTGCTTAGTATATGGAAGAGTCGGATCTATTTGAGGGAATCAGGGTGGGCGCTAGCAACACTAAAATAGCATTGTTTGCAGATGATGTCATCTTGTTCTTGTCCCAGCCACTGGAGCAATTAGGAAATATCTTTCAGTTTATTTAGAAATTTGGGGAATACTCGAGCTATAAGGTCAACATCGCCAAGAGCGAACTCTTGGAATTAGGGGAAAAAACACCTGTGGAACAATGAAGGAAATTAGGTCTAGAACTACATATTGCAAAGACACATATCACCTATCTGGGAATTAAGATAGGCATGCTCCAAGCACAACTATAATCACTAAATTATACACGTCTGATCGAAAAAATATTGGGAGAACTTCGAAGATGGCAGAATCTGCCACTATTTCTTCTGGGAAGATGCCATTTAATTAAAATGATCAGCTTTGCCAGACTCCTATACCGATTACAGACATTACCCCTGATACTCAAACATCAAGATATAAACAAAATAAATAGAGCTTTCACCCATTTTATTTGGACAGATTAAAAGGCCCAGAATTGCACTCGGGAAACTAATGCTAAATAGAAGGGAAGGTGGGATAAATTTTCCGAATGTCAGAGCCTACAGCATAGCAAGTCTTTTTAGACATGTGATAGATTGGCTACAGGAGACTAATTACAACTCTAATATCCAACTGAAAAGACAGTTGGCGGTACCATGGGAATTAAATGCTTCTTACATACAAAACAGGCCAAACTTCCGCAAAATGTAAAATCATCCCTACAGTTTTGGGACACTGTTATATGCTGGAAGATAGTAAGGAAGGCATTTGGCCTTCCCTTTCAGATCTCTGAACATATGCCAATATTTGGCAACCCGGAATTTCCCCAGGGAACAGAAATCAAAAAAGTGATAGGACAAGCAGGTGATAACTTGAGGAAAGCAGGAGATATTATGCATACAGAAATTAAGCGATAGCTGAGCCCACAAGTAATCATGAACAAATCACATGTAGAAAGTAGACACTTTCTACAGGTCATGCAAGTCCATTCTTTTGGCTTATCAAGACTTTGCAGGTTATTTTATGAAGTGGGACTACATAATGCAGATAATTGAGTAGATCTGAAGATTCAGAATGCGAGCATATCCTCAATATACAATACTGTAAGACATAAATTCCTGAAGCTAAAGCAGAACAAGCTCTTTAAGAGTAGGGAGAAATGGACTGGGGATAAGGATATTGCAGAGACAATTCTACAGGGGTGGGAACAGGTAAAACAAATCCATTCCTTGCGAAAGATGGAGGAAAACCTATTTTAAGCTAATGCATACAGCATTACATGGCTTCAATATTCCATCCCTCCTAGATTCCCTGACAGGATTACAGTATGCCTGAAGTGCGGAACGCCTTCAACGAATCTCTGGCACGTGGTGTGGGAATGCAGGGCAGTTACAGAGTACTAGACACAGGTTGGAGAACAGGTTTGATCATGCTGGGGAATCCAACTCCCACAAAAACCACAAGCCATGCTCTTTCACCAGTTAAGACCCCCAGAGACGCAACCCACAGGAGTTAAAGCAAATATGCCTAAAAATATTCACACATTCTTAGTTGTAGCCCTATGAGGTTTAATGGGCGAATATCTAAAACCAAGCATCCCATCGATGGTGATGATAATATCCCAGATGAAAAATTTTCTGGGAATTGAATTAATAGAGGCGGAAAAGGCTAAGGAAAAATCTAGAGGGAAAGTATTTCCGCTGTGGAAAACATTCATTGGTTTTCACTATAGCCCTCACGAAATATCGAGAATGATCAATCCCTTCCGCCAAACAGAATGGTACTGGCTGGAGGATCTGAGCAGGATGATAGGGGCCTTGGGAACTATTATAGATGTACTAGATGGTGGCCCGATTCTAATGCATCGGGTATTCTAGAATATGTATGTAGTTGACATACTGTGACTGACAGAACTTGTTCAGTCAACGTGAGTGAACTACATACATATATATAGCAGCGCTATGGCATATGGTGGTACATTACAGCACATGTATAGCAGTACTGTAGTATATGGTGGTACATTACAGTATATGTATAGCAGCGCTATGGTATATGGTGGTACATTACATTACATGTATAGCAGCACTATAGTATATGGCGGTACATTATAGTACATGTATAGCAGCGCTACTGTATATGGTGGTACATTACAGTACATGTATAGCAGCGCTATAATATATGGCGGTACATTACAGTACATGTATAACGGCGCTATGGTATATGGCGGTACATTACAGTACATGTATAGCATCACTATACTACATTGCGGTACATTACAGTACATGTATAGCGGCGCTATGGTATATGGCGGTGCATTACAGTACACTATAGCGGGGGCTAAAAAATATGGCGATACATTACAGTACCTGTAAGCAGCGCTATGGGGTTTAAAGGGGGTACATTACAATTTTCATGTATTGCAGAACTATAGTATATGGCGATACATTACAAACAAAATGTAAGCAGCACTATGATATATGGGGGGTACATTTTCAGTACACGTAAAGTAACCCCTAAAAGTATATGGCGTAAAAGTATAGCACATTTACAGCTTTTAGATAAAACAATAAATTACAGTATATTTTATAGGGAAAAACTAAAGTTTTAAAGGCAGTATATTTCAGTAAATAAGTTGCACTATAGTATATGGTGGAAATTTTTTAGCACATGTAAGCAGCACTATAGTATATGGCGGTACATTTCATAAAAAGTATAAACAGCACTATGGTAAATGGCAAAACTCCGCCAGGGGCGAAAATGAAATTTAAAATTTAAAAGGGGAAAGGGGGATAAAGGTTTTTAAATCAAAATTTTTTAAAATAAAAAAAATTTTGTTTTTTTTATTTTTTTTTTTTTTGGGAATTTTAAATAAAAATGTTTTTTCAATTTTTTTAAATTTAAAAATTTTTCCCATCCCAAAATTTGCAAAGGAAAACTAAAAAAAGGGTTTTTAAAAAAAAAAAAACCTTAAATTAAATTTTTTTTTTTTTCAAAAAAATGCTTTTTTTTTTAAAACCCCCAGAAAAAAAAAAGGATTGTTTTTGGAATTTTTTTTATTTAAACCAAAATTAAAATTTCGCCAAATATTAATTTTTTCAGTTCTGAACTTTGATGGTTTTTTAAAATTTTTTTTTTGGAATGCCCCATGATCCCCAAGGGCCTATTAAAAAGATTTTTTTTTTTTCCCAAAAAAACCTTTTAAAACTTTAAATTTCAAAAAGGAATGGGGGGGTTTTTTTTGAATTAAAAAGTGATAAATTTTTGGGCATTTTTTTTCCCAAAAAATGTTTCGTTTAAATTTTTTTAAACCGACCTGATAAAAAATTTTTTTTCCCCAAAAATGGAGTTCCTTGGACGGGCCCCTTTTTAAATTTTTAAGAAAAACCCTTCTTTAAAAGGGCCAAAATTGTTTTTAAATTTTCATTTTTTAAAAATAAATTTTTTTTCAAAGGTAAATATGTTCAAATACTTTTTAAAAAAAACCTTAAAAAATTTTAATGACAGGGCTGTTTGGGGGTAAATAAATTTGTTTTTAAAAAACTTTTTTTAATCAGAAAAATTCTAAAATTACCCAAAACCCCGGGGGAAAAGAGAAAATTTGGGGGGGGTTTTGGAAAAAAGGGTTTTCCCCTTTTAAATACTGGGTTTCCCCTTTGGGGACATTTTAGGGAATTTTTTAACCCTTTTTTTTCCCAGTATAATTTCCATTAATTTTTTTTGATTTAAAACTTCCCCCTGAAAACCTTTTAATCTTTTTATAGCCCCCCAAAAAAAGGGGCTTTTTTTTCCCTCCCACTTGGAAGTGGAAAAAAAATTTTTGGGGGGGGTTGTTAAAGGGCCCCCTTTGACGCTGTCCCCAAAACCCCCCTTGTTTTCCCCTTTGGGGGTTTTGAGGGGGGGGCCCCCCCGGGGGGCCCGGTTTTGGCGGGGTTTTTTCTTTCCCAAAAGGGGGGGTTTGGACCATTGGCACACCAGGCCTGTTTGGGCAGGTGGGTAAATCGCTTGAGGCCCCTTTGGGGAAAACCGGCCCCCTTTAAAAAAAATTGGAGCCTGGCCCCCGGCCGCCGGGTTTTTGTTTTTTTTTGTAAATGGGTAGTTTTTGTTAAAATTCCTTGGTTTTGGGATTGCCCCACCCTTTTTTTTTGACCCGGGCCCCCTTTTTTTTGCCCCCCTTTGCCTTTTTTTGGCTTGTACGGGGAGAGTACCTTTGGCCCCCCCTTTTTTTTACCCCCTATTTTTTTTTTCGGGTTTTGATTTTTTCCCGGGGACCTTGGGGGTCGGAAATTTAACTCCCCCTTTTTTTTGGCTTTTTTTTCCCGGGTTGGGGGGTTGGTTACGGGGTTTTGGGGGGTCCCTTTCCGGGTGGTACGGGGATGGCCCACTTTTTTCCTTCCCGTGGGGGGAAAAATTTTGGCACGGGGAAAATCTCAGGGTGTTTTGCAAGTGCTCCAAAACAGGATTCGCCGATTTTTGGAAAAACCTTTTTTTTTGGTTTTTTTTTTCAACCCTTTTCCTAAAAAATCACGTTAAAAATGCCTTAAAATAAAGCCAAAAAGAAAAAACTGCCGACCCTGTTTTTCGAATATTTTTAAGGGGGTTTTTGGGCAACTTATTTACCCTCCCCGGCACCTAAAAAAAAAAGGGGTTTTGGGTAGGGGGTGCCTTTTTGGTGGTGATTTTCTTTGCCCAAATCCCTTTGCTTTAAAAAAATTTCTTTGGGAAAACCAAAAACATTTTTAAAAACATTTTTTAAACATTTTCCAAGCCTTTTTAACTTTAAAAAAAAAAAAAAAAAATTTAAACCCCTTTAAAAATTTGGGAAACCGGAATTTTTTCCCCAAAACATTTTTCTTGGGGCCTTGGACTTTTTCCTTTTTTTTTCAAAAAAATTTAAAAACCGGAAAAAAACGCCCACAACTGTGACCCTCCCTTCTGGAAAACTTCCCAAAAAAAATTTTTCGCCCTGCGTCTGGGGAAACTTTTTTTTTTCCCTCCTTCATCCTGTAAAAACCTTTTTTCGGAAAACTCCTCCTTCTCTTTCATACAAACTTTTCTTTACCCTTCGGTTTTTGTAAAAAAACCCAGAACAATTAATAAAATTCTTTTGCAGGGCCGGGAGAAAAAGCCCCGCCCCTTTACTGGAGGTTTTTTTAAACGACGTTTTTAAAAAAATTAGGAAAAAAACCCCCTTCTTTTGGGTTTTTTCTGTGTCCGGTTTTTTGGGGGGGAAATTTAAAAAAAATTTTTTTAAAAAAAAATTTTAAAAAAGTTACAAAAAAAAGTTCGAACTAAATGAATTTTTTTTTGTAAAAACCAAAAAAAAAAAAAACCCTTTATTTGAGCGGCAATTTTTTCCCCCTTTTCTCCGGGAAATATGGAAAAAAAGGGTTTACAAAGTGGGGCAAACGGTTTTTACATCCAAAAACAAGGAATAACTTGGGAAATCAAAAAAACAAAAAAAAAAAAATGCCCCGGGGAAGGAAAAAAACGGGGAGGGAAAAACCGACAGGGTTTTTCCCCAATGAAACTTTCAATCACTGTTGGGAAAGAAGCCGCCCGAAAAGGGGGTTTTTTAAAACCAAAAAAGCGTTGTAGGTAAGGGGGTTAGAGACCAGAGGGGACCGAAAGAAGTTTTGAATCGGAGGGGGGGTTTGGTTTGGGGTTTATTTTTCCCCCGAAGCAAGGGGAACGGGGGGGGGTAAAAAAGAAAAAAAAAGGGTGGGGGTTCGAAATTTGATTTTGGGGAAAACCATTTGAAATGTTTAAAGGGGAGGGCAGCCAAAGGGCGGGGGGAAAAGAAAATTTGGGAAACGGGCGTGGGGGGATCCTCTCTGTTGAATGACGGGGGGGAAATTTGGGGGGAAAGGGGCCCGAAAAAGGGAAAAAGAAACGGTTTAAAAAGGGGCCCGGGGGGAATTATTTTTTCCCCCTGGTAAGGGGCAAATTTTGGATTTTTTTGGGTGGGGGAGGAGGGGGTAAAATTTTTATTTAAGGGGAAAGTGCCACAAAACCCCGGAACCCCCCGGGGGCTTGTGAAAAAGGGGTGGCCCCCCCCAAAATGTGTTTAGGGGGGGCGGGAGGGGGCGAAAATTTTCGGGGAAAGGGTTGGGGAGTTTTGATAGAAGGGGACTTTTGGGATTAAAACAACTTGGGGTGCTTAAATCCCGGGAAGGCAGGGTGGTAATTGGGGTTTTGAAAAAAAGGGGCAAAACAAACTGTGAGGGTTTGCCAAAAAGAGGGTAAAAAAGGGTTTTGGCCTTTTGTCTGCTTGGGCTTTTTGGGGCCCCGGGTTGTGCAAAGTTTAAAAAAAATGTTTTTTTTTTTAAAAAGGGTTTTTTAAAAAAAAGAAAAAAATTTCGCGGGGACCCAAAAAGGGTTTTAACCCATTAAAATTGAACAATTTTCCCTATAATGTCCCTTTTTTTTTGGTTGAAAAAAAACCCGGGTTTTTTGCCTAAAAGGGGGGCCCCTCTTTTTTCATTAATTTTCCCTGGCTTTTTTTAAAGCTTAGAAAAAATTTACTACTTTTATTAATGATCTGAAAAAGGATTTAAAAACCCGTTTTAAACCCTTTTTTAAAAGGGGTTTTTTTGGGGTAAAAAAAAAAGGGGGCCCTTTTTTTTGGGGAAATCCCTTTAAAAGGAAATGGGGGCCGGACTTTTTTAAAATTTTCTAAATTTAATTTAAATTTAAATTCTTTTGATTTTTTTTTTTGGCTTTTTAAAGCCCCAAAATCGAATTAGGGGGGGGGAAATTTTTGAAATTTTAAACTAGTCTTTTCTTAAAAAACTTTTGGGGCCCCTATTTCACCCCTTAAAAACCCCTTTTTTTTTGGGGAAAACCCCCCCTTCCCTATTATTTTAAACCACCACTCAAAATTTCGTTAAAATTATTAATTTTTTCCCCCAGTTCCCTGGGGGCCCTTGGTTCTTGAAGGGGGGGGTTTAAAATCCAAAAAAAAAGGGGAATCCCTATTCAAATTAACCCCCTTTTCCCCCAAAAAAATTATATTTTAAAGAATCAAACGACCTTTTAAAAGTTTTGTAGGTTTTTATTTTTTTTGGGGGAACCAAGATCATTTGGGAACAAAAACTCCCCCCAAAGGCCCAGCAAATAGGGGGGCCCTAAAACCCTCTTTTATGGTTCATCCAGTTTGCTTGAATGAAATTCCCCTTCCATCCTTTTTCAAGCCCTCCTCGAAACACGCAAAAGGGTAAAGTCATGTAATCCAAATTTTTTTGGGAAAAAAAAAAAATTTTTCCCCAAAATAAAAAAAACCCTTTGAAAAAATTCTTTGAAACCCCTTTTTTTAAAAAACACCAGAAACTCGAAGGCATAAAATGGGCCCTTAAAAAAAAAAAAAGCAAAAGACCTGTTTTCCAAAAAAAAGGCCCTTTAAGGGACCATCCCCAAAATTTTTGCAAAAACGAGGCCAAAAAAAAAAAGGAAAAAGGGGAACCATTTTTTTCCCATAAAAGGGGGGAAAAATATGGGCATCCCCAGGGGGGGATACATGGGGGGGAAAAAGGGAACCCAAAAAAGGGGGCCATCAGGGGGAAAACCCCCCCAAAAAGGGTTTTTTTTCCTTTTAAAGGTTTTAGAGGAAAGGGGAAAAAAGGGGGGGGCCAAACAGGGGATTAAAAGGGGGGGTTAACCTTTTGCCCCCTTTAAGAGCCCTTGGGGTTTAAACGGGGGGCTTTTTCGCCCCTACCCCGGCTGAATTGGGAAAACCCCGAGGGGGGGCCCCCCCTTTTTTTCGGGGGGCCCCTTGTTGGTGACTCACAAGGGGGAAACAAAGGGGTTTTGGGGCCTACCCGCGGGCGGGGGGGTTTTCCTCAGAGGGGACTAAAGGGGGATGTTTTGGGAAAAACCCAAGGGGGCCCCTTTGGCCCCAAACGAAATATACCTTATCGGGGGAAACCTTTTTTCCCCCAAAAGGGGGGGTTTTTTCATTCAGGGGGCCGGGGGGCCCCCCAAAAACCCCAAAAATTTAACCTTTTCGGTTCCCCTAAAAACGGGGCCCCCCGGTTTTTATAGGGGACCCAAAAAAAGGGGTTGGGGTTGGGGGGGGTTTTGGGGGGAATGCCCATTTGGGAAAACCCCATTTTAAAGGAGGGGTTACCAGGGGGGGCCCAAAAACAGGGGGGGTTTTTTCTCAGGAGGGGGAAAAAGGGGGAAAAAGGGGACAGGGGCCAAATTTTTAGACTTCCCCCCCGGAATTTTTTTTTTTTCCCATAGCCCGGAGGGGAATAAAAGGGTGGGGGAATCCAGGGGGGGGCCATATAAGGGGGCCAAAAACCCAAAATACTAAAAAGGGGGGGAAAAAGGGGAAAGGGGCCAAAAGGGTTAAACAAATGTTTTTGTTTAAAAATTTTTTCTATTAAAGGGGGCATTTTCCTATAAGGGGAAAAAAGGGCAAAAAAAAGGGGGGAAAATGCCCCCCGGCTTATCCCAAAAAGGGCTGATAAAATAAAAAACCCTTTAAAAAAACCTATACAGAGGCATCCCCAAAGAGGCCCCCCCCAAGCCCCCGGGGGCCCCTGTAAAGCCATATTTAAGCCCTTTGGCCCCCCCCGGGCCCTAAAAGCATCCTAAACCCCCCTTTTTTGGGGGCCTTTTGGGGAAAGAAAGGGCTTTCCCCGCAATACACAGGAAAAAAAGAAGGCAGAAGGAGGACGGAGGGGCTTGGGAGGGCGGGGGACGGGAGGGCATATAAGAAGGTTTTAAGGGGGCCATCAGGGGGGGGTCCTCAAATGGGGATTTTTTAACTCCCGGGGGGCTGCAAAAACTACGGAGGGAAACTCCCCGGGGGGTTTATAAAGGGGGGTTATTCCCCGGGGGGGGGTTTAAACCGGGGGGGGGTTAAAAAGGGGGGGAAATACGGGGGGCCCAAAACCCTTTGGGGCGATAACAGGGGGGGAAAACCAGGGGCATTCTCCGGGGGGCAGGAATACTCCCGGGGGGGGGGGGGGAAAATCCCGGGAGGGGAACCCCCCAGGGGGGGGCTTTAAACCCCCAGGGGGGAAAGGGGTTTTAACGAATAGATTTTCCCATTTTGGGGGGGAAAAAAGGGGGGGGGTTTGGAAAAAAAACGGGGGGGGGTTAAAAAAAAGGGAAATTACTCAAATTTTGAAATTTAAATAAAATTGCTTTGAAAAGATTTTTTGGAAAACAACATTTTTTCAAATGAAAAAAAAGGGGAAAAATGGGTGAAATAAACTGTTTTTTAAAAAGGGGTTTTTTTGGGGAATTTCCAAAAGGGGCATTTGGGGTTAAAAATTTTTTAAAACCTTTTTAAAAAATAAAAGGAAATTAAAAAAACCCCTTTGCATTTTTTAAAAAAATTTGTTCAAGAAATAAAGGAGATTTTTAATTGTTTAATTTATGTTAATTATTTTTTTTTAAAACCCCTTTTTTTTTTTTAAATTTTTTTGTTTTTTCCCCTAAAAAAAGGGTTGGAAAAAGAACGGAGGGAAGGTCTTAGAAAGACGGGTTTTGGAAAACAAATTTAAAAAAACCCTTTAATCCCCCCTAAAAAGGGCCCTTCTATTTGAGTTTTCTCCCTTTCCCCCCTTCACCTTTTTAAAATTTTCAAAATTTTTGCTATTGAAAACCCCTTTAAAATTTTTTTTGTTTTAAAAAATTGCCCGGGGGGTTTGAGGCGCACCATGTTAAAAAATTTAAAAAATAAAAATAAAATTTTTAAGAAAAAAAAAAAAGGGTAAACCCAAAATTAAAGCATTGGTCCCTAAAAGTTTTCAAAAAAATTTGCCCGTTTTTTTGTAAATAATACACGGGGGGGGGGAAACTAAAAAAAAAATAATATCCAAAGTGAACCACCCCATTTTGAAATTTTAAAATAAATATTTTTAAACTTTTAGGGAAAAAATTAAAAACCCCAAAACCCCCATTTTTAATCCCGAAAAAGTAATTAAATAATTAAAAAAGAAAAAAGTCTTGGCCCAAAAAACATAATTAAAAGGTTTTCCCGGAAGCGAAAAAAACCCAACACCAAATTTACAAATGTCCATAAATGCTCCAGTGTTTTTTGGGGCAGAAAAGCTAACAAGCAACAAAACCGCAAAAATCAAGAAGACAAATCTAAAAAAGGAATAAAGTCTAAACCAATTATAAAGGATTCGGGAAAATTAAGAAAGAACCAAATCCGGGGATTTGTAATAACCGCTTGAAAAAATAATACCCAAAGCGAGTAAACCCCCCCCCTTTTTTTTTACCAGGTTTCGAGCACCCCCCAAAAGGGGGGTTTAACAAAAATTTTAAAAAAAAGGGGTTCTTCCCAAAAAAAGGGGTTTTTTGGCGGGGAAAATATACCCACCCTGTTTTGGAAAATTTTTTTTTTCCCCCCGGGGAGATCCCGGCAGTTCTTAAACAAGGAAAATTTAAAAGGGGGTCCAAACCAAATGAGTGAATTTTGGGCCCGGGTTAAACTTTCCAAGGGATAAATTTCCCCTCGTTTGCCCCTTTTCTTTTTTTAAAATAAAAGATTCCCAACCCTTTTGGGGGAAAAAATTTAAAATAGGGAATGGAAAACCTTAAAAAATTTTTTACTTTGGGTTTTCTCTGGCCCCTTTAAATTTTTTTTAAACCAGTAGAATTTTTTTTTGGGCGAAAATTTCTCAGGGGGTTTTTTTCCCTTTTAAAACTTTTCCCCCCCTAAAACCCCCTTTTAAATCGACCCTGTTTTAAAAAAAAAAACCCCATTTTTCCCCTTTAAAATCCTCTTAAAAGAAAGCCCCCCCTAAAAACACATCCAAACCCGATTCAAAGGAAAAAATTTAAAAACCCGGTTCTCGGGTTTTAAAAATCCAGAAAGGTTTCCGGATTTTGTTTACCCCCGGGGGAAAGTTGTTTACCATTAAATTCCCCCTATGAAAATTTTGGGGGGGTGGGGGCCCCCTAAAATTTTTAAAACATTATTAAGAAATTTTTTTAAACAAAAAAAAACCTTAGTTCCCCCCCGGGCAGGGGGGGGGCCCAAATTTGGGGGAAACACCGGGGAATTTTCCCCTCAGCAAAAAGAAATTTTGAAAATGAGGGCATTTTTTTAAAACAAGGGAAAACCAAATTGCTTTAAAAATCCTTTTTTAAAACTCCTTAGGGGTTTTCCCGACCGGTTTAGTTTTTTTAAAAAGTTAAAGCCCCTTTATTTTTAAAAAAAAAAAAAATTGGGGCCCCCTACCATCCCCTTTTAATTCCAATGCCCACAAAAAACCCCTAAACCCCTCTAGGGGGGTTTAATTCTTCTGGTAAGAGGTTTTTAAGTTTTAGGTTTTGGCCAACCGGGATTGGGAAAGAGGGGGGGAAACCCCCTTTTTTAAAGGGGGGGTCCCCAAGGGCCTTCTTCTTTCGACCGACCCTTACCCTCCCTTTGAACTTTTTTGTTTTTGAAAGGAGGGTGAACCAAAAGGGTTTCCCGCTGGGTTAATCCTCCCCACGGAACGAATTTTAAATTCGGGCCCAGATTTTTTTAAAAAACCCCCCCTGTGAAGCCCTTTGGATTTTGGGGGGGCCCCCCCCAAAAAAAAAAATTTTTTTTAACCGACTTGGGGTTTTCCCCCTCGCAGGGTGCAATGTTGGGGGGGACCGGACCAACACCCCCTGTGGCACCCTTTTGGGGAAACCCCAAAACCTATGATTTGGGGAAGACCCCATGTTTAACCCGTTTTTGGTTTCATAGGGTTGGGCTTTTTAAAATTTGGGGAAAAAAATTTTTTTTTAAACATGGCCCCGGGGGGTTTTCATTTTTAGGGCCCGGGCCAAAAGCCTTTTAAAGATTTTTCCGGGTCGAACTTTTGTAAAAAAACCGGTTTTCCAAGTACTGGGATAAAGCAGGGGTAAACTTTTATTACCCCCGGGCCCCCTTTCCCGCCTTACCTGCGGCCCCCTTTTTTCCGGGTTGTTTGTTTTAACCGAAGGTTTTTTTTCCCAATTTTCTAACTAACCGGGAAAGAAACCCCCCCAGGGAAGCCCTGTTTGATTTTTGGAAAATTTTTCACCCGGCAAAAAACATCTCAAAATTGGTGGCTGAGAAGTAAATTGGTTATTTGGGGGGGTTTGAACTACCCCGGGCCATTAAAGCAACCAAATGCCCTGGGGTTTGGGGGTTAAAAAAATAGGAAATTTTTTGCCTCAGAAATTTTTGGGTTGCCGGGAAAAGGGGGGGGATTCCCTCTGGCAAAATAAGGGGGGCCCCGGCGCCCCCTTTTTTGTTTCCCGAAAAAAAATCTATTGCCCTAATAAGGTAAATTTTGGTGGGGGTTTTATTAAACATCGGGAAATTTTAGCGGGGAAGGGTAAATTATTTTCTTTGAAAAACCCTTTAAACCTACACAACCTAAACTCCCTCTTTATGTGAATTCTTCAAAAGTCTCAAAGTTTGATCCCTCGGGGCCCTTTTTTTTTCCGGGGCCCCTTTCAAAAAGGAAAATTTGCATTTTTAAACCCGAAATTTTTTTGCGGGAGTTTAAAAAATTTTATTTTTTTTGGGGGGTTAAAATTAATTGCCTAACTCCCCCAGGGGGTGGGTTGGAGGAAAAAGGGGGGGGAAACCCCCCCTTTTTTTTTTTCCCCCCTTCCTGGAGAGGGGGGAAAGTTACTCTGCCCTTTAAAGGGGGGGGGGACGGGCTCAGTGTTTCTTTTGTTTTTCCCTTTGAAAGGATTCCCCTTTTTGGTGGGATAAAACATAGTAAAAGGGGGGGAAAAAGGGAAAAGGGGGTAAAGATTCACCCCCAAACCTTTGGTAAAAAAAACCCATCCCGGGCGATAGGGGCCCTTTTTCCAAACCCAAATTTTTACCTTTTTTTCCCCCAACCCCGGGATTTCCCCCTACCTGCTAACCCCATGAACCTTTCGAAAGAAACCCCGGTTTTCTACTCGGAAAACAGTAAAAGTTGCCAACCCCGTTTTGGGGAAAATAAAAAAAACGGGGAACGGGAACCCTTTTGGGTTTTAAAAACTTGCTTGCCATGGGGAAAATTTTGGGAAAACAGCTAACCTTTTTCCCGGGTCCTGGGGGGAGAAAATGTCCATGGGGAGTAAAAAGAAAAGAAATGAGGGGAAAGGGTTGGGCCCAACCCCAAAACCATTTAAAGCTCGGGTTAAAGGCCCCAAAACCTAAGTAGCACGTGCGTCACATTATTCCCCCTTCTTTTTTTTAAACTGTAAAATCAAACAAAAGGAAATTAAAAAATTTTATCCAACCTTTTTTAATTAGGGAAAAAATAAAAAAAAAAAAAATTTTTTACCTTAAAGTTTTTTTTCAAAGAAGAAATTAAAACAACATTTTTTGTAAAAACCCCCAATTTTAAAAGGGTTACTAAGAGAAAAGTTTAAAATTTAAAAAAATTTTTGGGGGGGAAAACCCCTTTGAAATAAGTAGGAGCCAAATGAAATTTTAATAAAAGGGGTTTTTTTTTCCATGTACTATAACACGGGAAAAGGAAATAAAAGTTAATAAAAGGTGTTAAAAAAAAAAAAATCATTTTTTTAACCCCGCCCCAAACCCAAAAAAAATCCTGGGGTCCCCAGCCTTTTTATTGTGGCCAATAACCATACTTTTTAAAGGGACAAAAAACCCCCCCCAAAAAAAACCGGCCAAAGGGCCCAATTAAAATCCTGGGGGCCATAAGTTTTAAAATCGAGGCCCGGGATTTTTGGGGAGGCCAATCTTTGGGGGTTTAAAAATCAGTTTTTGGGAACCCCCTTCCCCCGGATCTATTCATAAATTAAGGCCCTAAAAAAATTTTTCTTTTCCCGGGGGGGGGCCCCCTTAAAAAAAATTTTTTTATTTTTTTTTTAACCCCTTTTTATTTTTTTTTTCATTTGGGTTTTAAAAAAATCGTAATGTATTTACCTGTCCAAACGGAAAAAAGGAAACTGGGGTAGAAAACCTGAATGTCTTTTCGGGAGCCCCAATATTTTAAATATTTTTTCCCTATTTACACCTTTTCCTTTTTTAACTTTCCCCAAAAATTTTTGTACCTCAATGTTTTCCCCCTTTTACGGAAACCCCCATTTTTGGGGTTTTTTCAATTTCTTAAAAGTTTTGGGGGGATTTTTATGAAAATTTGTTCACCTAAAAAATTTTCAAAAAAGGGGCAACCATTTAGCTGTATGTTTTGGGGCCCTTTTTGGAAAAAACATGGCTTTCCCCAATTCCCAAAATCCGTCTTTAAAAATTTTGTTTTTTTCCGGTCCCAAGGTTGGGTCCTCTGAAACCTTCCGGGGGCGGTGGCTCACAGCGAGGATTCTTTTTTTAAAAATCCCTTTCGGTTTTTTCCCCCCCCTTGGGGGCTGCCCCCGGGGTCCCCCACAGCCGGGGTTTTTTCCAATTTTTGTTTCCCATATTTTTTTCCCTTTAAAATTTTCCCCCTTTTGGGTTTGGGGGTCTTGTTCATTCCCTCGGCCCAACTACTAAAAAACATATTGTCTTTTTAAACCCCCACCCCAACTTCTGGCCCCTGAAAAATTCACCTAAAAAGACAAAACCCCTTGTGATTTAAGGAAACCCTTTGGGTTCCCCAATATGGGAAAGGGGGAAAATAAATTTTTAAAAATAATCTTAGGGGGCCCTTGTACGGCGGCCTCCAGTACAGTGGAAGAAATCCCCCAATTTAAATAAATCCCCCTTGGGCAACCCCAAATTTTTCCAAACACCCCCAAGGGGGTTTTCACGGGGGCAAAATGGGGTTCCAAAAAAACCCCCCCCCTAATTTTTTTAAAATTTTCCCCGGGGGGCCAACCGGGGTTTAGGCCCCCCCCCAAAAAAGGCCGGACGGGTTAGAAATCTTAAAATTTGTGAGTCGGGTTGGGAAAATGGGGAGGGAGCCAAGGACCCCCAGGAAACCCAACGGGAGGACCCCCCGGAGGCAAAAAGGGGAGCCCCTGGAGGCCTTTGGGGTACCCCGGGGCGAGCGCCAGAACGGACCGGCCGAGGGGTTTTGGGTTAAAAAAACCCCAAAAAACCAAAAAAAGGGGCCCGCCCCCCCCGCACCGGGAACAGAGCCCCTGGGGCCAGGACAGCTCCAGAGGAGGGTGCCAGGAAGGGTCAGGCTGTGCCATATGGAAGAAACTTCCAGGAAAAGAGGGTTGAAATTACACAGGCACCAGGGCCAGCAAAGAGGAGTGCAGCCGGGGGGGCCTCAAAACTCCCGGGGGGAAATCCCCAAATGCTTCCTGGCCCTCTAAATAACAACATTACCTGTGGTCATGTCTGGCTGAACCTTTAACTCCAGTAAAAGGAAAAGGGGACTACTACTTGTTTTCGTTGGGATTCTGCGCCCCCATCCCGCACCCCAACACCTACCCCCCATAGACAATGCCGGTTGCCCTGGGAACAGCTCCACCGGGGACGATATCACCTTTGTGCATTCCTCTCCCCCGAGGTTCCAACCCCAGAGTTGGCCATCCCAAGGGGGAACATCACAAGTGACCATGACTTTAAACCCCAAAACCCTTTAATTCACAACTTTTTTGACACCCCCAGGGGGAAAAAGGGGCCAGTCTAACCCCTGTACCTCCAGAGACTGTACCCTTTCCCAGTATCCTACGCCCCGGGGGGGCGTGTCACTTAACTTTTGGTAGGTGTTTATTTTTCCTATAAAACTTTTTGCGCTGCCTGAAAACAAACTGGTGCTTTTCATTGCCCAAAAAAGGCAAATTTAATTTTTTTCTTTCTTTACAACTTTTTTCCCAAAAGGGCTTGGTTTGTTAAGGTACCTTTGGCAAAGATCAGTTTTCCTTTTATTTTTTTTCACAATGTTTCATCTTGATCTTTACCCCTAAAAACACGCTTTTTTTAGGTGCAGGTATGGATTTGTTTTAAAACCCTGACCCAGACTGTTTCCCGTTTGGCCTTCAAAAAAACAACCTTTAAAAAAAATCTTTGTCCCTTTGGGCATTTTTCTGTTTTTCAACCCCACGACAAGGGGGGGGTTTTTGATGGTTCAGCTTGGCGAACTTCTTAAATTTAAAATTTTATACTGTTGAAAACTGGGATCCAAGGGCTTTGGTATGGGCTTATCCTTTGGAATCTTGTGTTTGCTAAAAATTTTAATTTTTACCCCCGTTTTTTGTCTTCACCCCTGGACTAGGGGACATGTGGGGTTTTTAAAACACTGAATCTCATTCATTGATAAATTTTATGCAAATGGGGACCCAAAAATTTTTCACAGAGAATTGTCATTTGGTTAGCTCCATTGAGTCAAAAAAGTGTTTCCCTGTTAATTTAATGTAAAGGGTGCCCCTACCATTCACAGCAAGCTTTAGGGGTTTTTTATTTTTTACTCCCATTGTTTTTTTTGTTTTTTAAATTTTTGTTTATTAATTGCTTTTTGTATTTTTAACCCCAAAGGGCCCAAAAAAAAGCTGTTTTACTAATTTTTTTTTCAGGAGATATTCAACTTATGAACTTAAACTTTTTTAGGTGCCCAAAAATGTAGCGGAACTAAATTCCTTTGTGAACTGGACAAGACTTGAAAATTGGGCCCCAAAAGATGCCCCCCTCCATTTCCCCGAGCTAGAGCTATTTTGCAAAAAAGAATGGGGAAAAAAAGTTTTAATCTCCAGATTTAAACCAAGAGACATACTTTTAAAACTTGGGAGCAGTAAATTTCGCAAAAGAGGTCCTTTTTAAAAAATATTAATGAAAATTCAAAGGGGCAGAATTCAAATTCCAATTTTCAATTTTTACTTAAAATTTTTGGAAAACCATTTCAAATTTTTAAATAGCAAATAGAAAACTTGGGCCCTTTTTATTTTTAACAAGGAAGCCGATTTTTCCTCTGTGAAAAGGACCTAGGGCCCATGATTTCTTTAATTTACACTTCCGAATACTTGTTTTGTAATTTAATTTCCAAAATCCCCAAAAAAAAAATTTACTTTGTTTGGGGTTTTAAAAGAAAAAATGTAAAAAAGAAATTTTAAGAGTGGATACCGAAAAATTTCATAATGAAATTTTCCAAATACTTTGTAATACCCCATTTTGTTCTAAACTACAATGAAAATAAATGGGAAAAAACCAGAATTTTCCCTCTGGACCTGACAATGAGGGGTGGAAGGGGGAAAAACAGAGATGGCTCTAACTGCTCAAACTCAGAGAACAAATTGAGAAAAAAAGTTAAAAAAAGTCACCCCGTTCCTTTTACATTTTCCGCCTTGGTGGCGTGTGTGGGCCCAAAACTTCCAATTTAACCCACCCGGATTAAACTTTTTTTTTAATTAATATGGACTTTAAAACCCTACATTTTACTTTCCAAAAGGGAAATTTTGTGCAGTGAAATCATGGGGTTTTTACCAAATTTTTAACCCGAAAAAAGAACCTTCCCATGATTTTACTCAGCCAGTAAGACCTGTTTGGGAAAACTGAAAGGGAGCCCCCCCGGAAAGTTCCAATAAAAATGGTCTCCTTTTTTTCTAAAACAAATGCGAAGTTTTTAAAGATAAAATCGAGAGAAAACCCCCAAATCGTTCATTTCGCTCATTTTTCTAAAAAAATTTTTTGGTCAAGAGTATTCCCAACCCCCCCTCAGATTTGCTGGGGACCATGCAATTAATTGGATTGGAAAACATTTGCTGTAGGTCGCCTGGAAAAGTAAATGCATCCACAAAATTTTTTTTTTTTTAAATTTTTTTTTTTTTAAAATTAAAAATTAATTTTAGGGGAATTTATTTTCCCCCCTCAAACCCCCCTTCTGTTTTCCCCCTAAAGAAAAAAAGAAATTGGCCAAATAACAATGACTTTTCAAAAAAGTGGGTTAAGTACTCTTTTCCACCTTTCTACAATTTTAAACCCTCCCCAAACTTGGAACAGCACCCTACTGGTAACATGGGAAAAACAAAGGGATTAGGCCCCCCAAGGGCAAGATATGGAGGGTCCAAGGGGCAAGGGGGTTTCAAAACCCTTTCCCAAGGAGTTTCCTATTTTTTCCCCCTGTGGACAAACCGGGAAATGGAAGGTTTGGCTTGTTAAAATCCCCCGATAGCTTTGAAAGTTTCCTCCCTCCAGCAGCTTGTCCGAAGAGTTAACAACCAAGAAACAAGGAAGGGGTCCGGGAATATCTCATGGCAAGGGGACATTGTTTCCATTTTAATACAAATGTTTTTCGTACTCCCCCCGCAAGGGTTTCCGTTTCCCGCAACCCGAAAGGTTCCTTTTCTTTTAAAAGTGTTTTATGGGGAAGGTCGTTTCCCAAATTTTCCTGAATCACTGGGGGAAATCGAAAAGACTGGTTCAAGGGTTCTTGGTTATGGGGCCAAATGAGATCTTTGTGCCAACCAAAGTTTCTTTGAACTGGATGGCACCGGGAAACTCCCCCCAAGAAAAACCCCAAACCTAAATAAACAAATGGGGTTGGGCCGCCCTCCCTTTCCCCCGGGGTTTTGTTTCTCACCAAGGGGCCTGGGGCCCTTCTGGTGATCAGGGAAATTTATAGCACCCACCTTTGGAGGGTTTTTTGGGGCCAAGAACCTTCCCCTTTCCCCCCCGGTAAAGAATTTGGGGTTCTAATTTTTCTTCCCCCAACAAAAACAACCCAAAGCAACAGAAAAAAAACCAAAAGGCCGTTCAAAGGGAAAAAAAATAAGGTAATGGGGGCCAAGGGTCAGCTCCTTTACCAAAACCTAATTGGAAAACTTGTTTTAAGGAGCTCCCAAAAATTAAAATCCACATAATAAACCCAAAGAACCTAAATAACAAGTCTATGGATGATGGGGCCAAGATAACTCCAAGACAATGGGCCCGGCCTTTGACGGGTTTATGAAAACAATTTTTAGCTTTAATTGAAACAAGGGGGTTAAAATTTCCCCAAAAATATATAAATAGGGGGTTGTAATTTTCCCACATTTTTATGTTTTAAAAATTGATAAAAATTAACTGACAATAACTTTTTGGTTTGTAAGATTTATGGGTCCTGTTAAAAAATCCTACTCCGTTTGCAGTTGAAGGTCTAACTTAAAATTTGGGATCTTTTATCAAACCCACTAAATTTTCAGGGGGTTTTAAATACTCTTGTAAGGCATGTATATAACCCGAAAAAAAATCTCAGCACTCACTATACCAAAAAGCCACATGCTAAAAAGGGTATATAGGAAAAAAATTAAAAACTTTTTGTTTTTTTAAAAAAACCCCAATATTCTTATTTTTTTATTTCTGAGGTTCTTGGGGACATTTCATTGGCCAAAGCTTTTTGCTCATCAACCACACACGGTGACCTCAATCTGTGAGTCCATGTGACATCCCGTCCTCCTTGTCCTCCCCCTCCCCCTTCTAAGTAGTATTAGATGATGGTAGAATAGGAAAATCAATAAAACACCCCATGTTTGCGAATCACTTCCAGGCCCCCCAAATTTAAAACTTGCATATTCACTGCACTGACCGGCAAACAGCCCCAACATAATCCCCAATCTTTTAAGCCTTTTTGATTTTGGGTTTTTTCAGTCATTTTTCACAACCTGACAGTGATTTTGGGTTTCTTTTCATAAATTATGTATGGCAAACCCCCTACCATATTGGTGTTTAATAAATTCATTTTAAAAAAATTTTTGTGGGGGCTTTTTTTTAAATCTTAATCCAGTAAAAAAACTGACAGCTGGAGCTACCCCCAGCTGCCTAATTTTACCTTGGCTGGCCAAAAAAAAATTTGTGGGGCTCCCCCTACTTTTAATGCCCGTCAAGGTAAAACTTGGCAGCTGAGGGGGTATCTCACGGGGGGAGGGCCCATTCTTTTAGGGCCCCCCCCACCTTACAAAAGCAGCCTGCACCACCCCTGAAATGGCATTCATCGTAGTGCCCTTTTTCCCGGGGCTTTACCAAGTTTTTACACAGACCCGGTGGTGGCGGCATGTGGGTAATAAGGGGTTAAAAAGGAACTCTGGTGACAGAAAATTTTTTTTTTATTATTTTTCTTGCCTCTACTGATAAGCAGAGCTGTTCATGCAGTTTTTAGGTCATAGTTACTTTAAATCAATAAAAAATACCTTCTTTTTCTCTCACCCCTTCAGGGGTCTGAGAATTCAGCTATGAGAAAGGGGGTTTTTGGGCGGGAAAGGATGCTGGGGGGCTGCAGGGGTATATACATTCCACCCCCCCAACATCGTATGGGGAGGGGTGTGCAGGGGCATGGCCGCCAGCCCTTGGTCACCGTACAATCCTTCCCCTGATATCCATGTATTAATGTGACAAGGTTCTGGCTTCAAAAAGTAATCATGTCACCCAAAGAGAAAAAAACACTGTTCTCCTGCTGTCTGGGCATTCATGTGATAATGTGTGCCCTTTTTATGGGCTCTCCTCCCCCGTAGTAGTTGTAGATTCCGCCCCCGAAACATTGCTCTATGGAATAGTTTTTTTCTTTACCTCACCCCTTGCTATATGACTACATTCACCCATCATTTTGCTGCTTTTGTAGGATCCTTTTTTTTGGGGCAGAAATTGCGCCCAAAAACAGATCCCCACAAAACGGACCTTAGTGTTGTGCTGCGGCTATTTTAAAGTACCCCTTACCTGTGCCCCTTTTTTTTACCAAAACGATGTCCTCTCATCCAAGGCCGCAGTGTTTGGGGCCTCTATGACTCTGCTCCGCGCAGTACAGAGTGATGTAATTCGGGAACATAGTGCAGAGCAAGGGCTCTCCCCGGTCCCCACCTCCCAGTGTGAGAATACTTTTTAGCAAGTGGGGGGTGCAGGAAGGTGAGTAAATAAGGGAGCAGCATTCACCAAAACACAGGAGTTGCGCTATTTCTCACCTTCCCAAAAACTTCCTACAGGGGAAATTTAACCCAAAGTTTTAACACCAAGAGGGGTGCAGGGCCAAATGAGAGGACCTGGCATTTGCACCCGTACTGAGTGACATCATTTTTGGGCACATGCACTGTCGCAGGCCGCAGGGGCCTAGGGGCACAGATCACTGCGGGCCACCCGGGAATGAGGGAAATTGCGTCAGTCACCATGGAGCTGGGGAAAAGTACAAATAGTCAGCAGCATTCACAACACAAGGCTGCGTTTTCCCGAGGATCCTTCTTAGTGCGTTTTTTGCCCCAAAAATAATCCTACAAAACGCAGCCAAAAAAAAGTTGTGATGAACCAACAGTAAGATGAAGTTCACCATTGCCAAAATAACTGCTGCTGCAATGGGACCTGCGTTTACCATTTTTCATGGCGGCCTCATTGCGAAATGCAACACCAAAAATATGGCAAAGGTTACCTCACTGCTTACTTACCCCAAGCTGAGACCCGCATATATAAAGCGGGAAACTCATTCATATAGTAAGCGTGAGGTCAGCGTTGCCATTAAAACCGTAATAAAAGGCAGCAGTGACCTCACCACTTACAAAGGACAGCTCTGAAAATTCAAATGTAACGGTGAGGTCATCATTGCCAAGTAACCCTGTTGCTATGAACAGCGCTGAGACTTCACTATAGTAAAGTGGGGAAAGCACAGGTCTCAGCCGGTCTTTAGGACTGTGAGGGCATATTCCATAATAACCACTTTAAAACTATGGCAGTGGTGCCACACCGATTACTTTAAAGGAGTGAGTTCCGCTTTAAAAACCCCTTTACAAAAGCACAGGTCTGGCACTCCATATCAAACACGATTCTATGGCAAAAATTGAAAAAGAAAATGAGACCTGCCTATAGTAAAAGTGGAAAGTGCAGGCCAGCGAGTCAATAGAAGTGGGAGCCCCGTTGCTAAGTAACTGTTGCTATGGGCAACAGGGGCATATTTCTTTACAATGACAGCGCGAGACCGCGCATAGTAAAAAAGGTTTCAAATGATGATCAATAAAACAGGGGGGGGTCACCGTTACCATGTAAATGTTTTTGCATGGCAATGGGCCTCCTGCTTACTATCCACAGGTCCACGTGTTTTTCAGTGATCAGAGACCACAAAAAGAGATGAGTTTTTTTTTATCCAGGTCCTTGATATAGCAAATCTAAGTCTTTCCGGAAGAGAAAAAAACAAGGACGTGGAGGGTACAGGGTGGGGAGGGTTAATAAAGGTGGAGTAAAAGGTTTCTGTGTTTTTTTTTTTTTAAAAAAACAGTAATTTTTGTTGTGTTGTTCATATTTACTATTTTTTTGAGATTCTAAATTGGGGAGCCCAATTGGCCAGATAATAAGAGTCCAGGGCTTAATACCAGCTGGCAAACAAAACTGGTTTTAACCCCAAATTTCCCAGCATGCCACCCTGCCAACCAGGGCCAATGGAAGAGCCTGATAAAAATCCTGGAACTGGGGCATGATGAATGCGGCATTTTCAGGGGTGGCTGTGGAATGCTAATTTTTATGTTGGGTGCCCTAAAACAAGGGGGGCCCCCAATCCCTGAAATACCAGCCTCAGCTGCCTAGTTTTACCTTGGTGGCAATTAAAAAATGGCGGCCCACGCATTTTTTTTTGCCAGCAAAGGTAAAAAAAGTTGCTGGGGTGGCAGTCGCAGAGGCCACTTTCACTGGGGAAAATGTAAAAATACGAAAGCCCCCTGCGGGACTTTTTTATTTTTTTTTTATGTTACACATATATGGCTGATTGGTTGCCATCACTAATGGTATGGAATCAAGCACTAACCGTCCAAAATTTTGGGGAAAAGGGCTCTACTGCAACAGCCAATCCCAAAATTGGGAAAACATCTGTGGGGTTTGCTTAAGGGAATTAGGGGGGGGGGTCAGTGGGTGGGGATAGTCTGCGGGGAAAGGTGATTTTTCTTAGGAAAAGGGGTCCCAAAATGTTCCCCCAAAATGGGGTTTTTTAGAAATGAGTGGCCCCTGGGGTAAAAACCCCAAAAAAACCCCAACCCAATTTTTTTTTTTTACCCCCAACCCCCCATCCCACCCCCCCCCCACAAAAGCCCCAAAAAAAATGGGTTTGCCTTTTTTTTTAAAAACTATCTATAATTTTTAAAAAAAACCCAAACAAAAAAAAAACAAAAAAAAAAAGGGGAAACTTTTATTTGAGGTTCCCCCCTCCCTAAGAAGTATTCCAAAAAAAAAGGCACACTTCCCCAATAAATTTAAAGGGCTTTATCCCAGCGCAACGTTTCCCCCAGGGGCTTTTTCAAGCCTTTGGAAAACCCCTGATAACGTTCGCCTGGGTTCCCATAAAAAACTAACTAAGGAAATGCGCCTTTTTTTACTTTTTCTTCTATCTATCATCTATCAAACTATCTATTATTATCTTCTATTTATCCTATCTTCACTAGGTCCCTTTTACTCAGAGCAACAGCATAGGGGGAGCAGAAGGCAGATATAGTCTAATTAGTCTGCAAAAGTTTCTATGCATTTGAGCATGTTCTCATCCACTCTGCCTCTTTTACCCCAACCTCATCGCTTTTTTTTCGTTTGAGAGTCTTTTTTTTTTTTTGTTTTACGGGGCCCGTAAACACGTAATGCCCTTATCAAGATAATTGGTATTCTATAACTGGGAACAATCCCGCATGTTTAGGGTAAAATCATCAGCAACCTGCTAGGCAGCTCACTCGAAAATACAAGTAAAACCAAAAACCCAAGTAAGATATCCCAATACTGTACTATTCGGGGGACTATGAAAAATAATGAGTACACCCCGCTTATCACTGGGAAAAGTTCAAGAGTTAGCTAGGGTGACACACCGGGTTTTTTTTTTTAAAAACCTGAACCTTTTTTGGGGCTTTTAAAAAGCTAAAAAAAGTATCAGGGAAAGCTCCTATGGAGCCTAGATAAAAACGGATTGGGTTTACAAGCAAACCGGGTTTTCCCCTTCTCGCCCCTTTTCAGGCTGCAGTTTTCGAGCGGTTCGTTATCTGCAATGGGGAACCGGTTGTCAGGATGTGTAAGGTGGCTTTTATTGATAAAAAGTACAGCAGCTGACAGGAGTCAGCTGTGTACTAACTGGTTCCAGCATTATATGCCCACCTGAGTGGGTGGAAGGTCTCAGGGGGGGTGGGCACCCCCCAGAGACATTATAGCCCCTTATTAAAAAAAAAAATTTAAAAAGACACAGAACAGTTTTGCGGCAGCGGATGACAAACTATCGTTAACCGATTGTCCCGGTTACACACCTTGGGAATCCCGGTTTTTCCGGATTGCGGTTCAGCAAACCCGGCCCCATTGCGGATGCAGAAGCCCTTTTCTTTACGCTCCGATTGGGGATGCGGGGGAACGCAATTCAATTTAAGGTGACCCTACCTTATGTATTTTTTTTCAAGGGATTGTAGAAGAAAATCCACAGATAAAAGTTAATCGAAGGGCACAAAAAAATGCAATTAGTGTCCCTCAAGGCAAAATATATATAAAAGTCTCGTTATTATTTCTTTTAATCTCACAGGTACTTTTTCCCAAAATAACCCTTATTCATCATTTATTCATTTTGAATTTAACTAACTAATGAGTTGATGAATAATGTGCTAAAAATAGACAATGATCGTAAAGGATGGATTTCACAGTGTGACAACTAGAATCAAAGCCCGTCACGATAAAGTAAATGAATGAAAACCCCTAGTTTGTCCACGTAACCTTGAACTAGAAGGCACTTTTAAAACTCATCATTTTTTTTTACATACTGTATATGGTAGTGTGAAAAACATACTTTGTATCAATCAGGTCTTCATAGAAAAATCATATGGTTTCTCTTTTCTAATTTAAATGTGCTTTATAGATTGAAAAAATTTTTAGGTTTGGAGATTTTTTAACTTTCCAAAAATTTATGCACAAAAAAAGCAGTGTGTTTCAGGTTGCTTAAATCATCCACAGGTGTGTCTCTAATTAAATCAAATGTGAAAAAAACATGACAAGGCAGAAAGTAAATAAAAGCCTTTAAAATTCTTTCTTTCTTTTTATTCTAGCATTTGCAAATGATAAATAAAGCGATTTAATTGTCCTAAAACGGAAAGGTTTATTCTTATTTCATGTAGATAGTGAAAAAAATGTGATAGTGTCTTTTTATATAGTATAAAATGGTTTTTAAATAAAAAAAATTGTCCATTTATCCTTCTTTTTAAAATATGATCGCCAGTGTCATATGCTAAAATTTCAATCATGATGCTTCCCCCCTCCAAACATCACGTTTGTATGAAGTTTTTGGAGATGAGTCAGGCCTATGGCCTCCAAAAAATGGGTGTATTGGCTGCATCCAAAGGAAATTTTTGGCCCGTTTTGCCTAGAACATATTCTCCCAATTTGCCCGCTTAAATTTTTTGAGGGGTTTTTAAAGAAGCTAAAAATTCTTTTTTCTCAACAAGGAATTTTCGTTTATCCCAACAGGGGCCTGGAGGGTTTTAAGGTATTTCTTATTAATTTTCTTTAAACGTAACCCGTTATTTCAAACTTCCCGGGGGACTCCCATATACGAGGGCCCTTAGTAAAATCGTCCTGATAATTCTTTCATCCTCGTTTAAAATATTTGTACCCTGGGATTGGGGGCCCTTTTATGGTGAAATTATGTTATTTCCCATTTGCGTTTATAACCTAACTGTTCTCCTGGGAACCCTTCGTATTTTTAAATTCCTGTGAAAAGGGGTGCACGTTTTTTGCAAAAATGGGTTGCAAAAAGGGGGTTTTGGAGACAACTTATTGGTTTTTAAAACCTTATAAGTGTTTGGGTGTGACCCGGAAAAGCCCACCTCATGGCCCTTTAATTCCCCATCGGCGTCCAATCCGATAAAAAAGTACGTGGGGTTTTCTGCTTGGCCCCGATATCATTTGTGCTGTTGGTTTAAAATGTCCAAACCCAGTACGTTTTAGCCAAAAAGTAAATAAATGAAGGCTTTCCCCTTTTCCCCAAATTTGGGTTTTGGCGATGTCCAGCTGGTGAAAGGCCCAACAACGATGTGATCAACTTCCCCTAAATCCCCTCCCTGTTTTAATTTTATTCCTGGGGCGGGCCGACGGGGGCTAAAATGCTTTTTCGTTTGGCCGCCATAACCCTTTAAAATCCATGGGGGATCTTTTTAACTGCCCCAAAAAGCGCGCTTTTGGGTTTACCAACATAGGTTTTGGGACGGAAATGGGCCTTAAAGGCCCTCGTTAATCAGCTGTATAAATTTTCACAAGGGCAGGGTTGCTTTTGATTATTATAGATACAGGGTTTTAGACTTTCCAGGCTTTTTTCATTTGGGTTTTTTTTCCATTGGTTAAACCTTTTTCCCTGTGTCATATCTCATTTTACATATCACTAATTTTGGTAAAACATTTTGGGTTTGTTTTTTTTGTCTGTGTGGATTGGATGGGTTTTTTCCCCAACATTGGAGGGAAAATTAAAATTTATACAAACCCTTAGGAAATTTTTTTACTTAAAGAAATTTGGGGATGTGTTCAATATTTATTTCACTCATTTTAAGCACCAGGGAAAAAATCAATTTTTCCAGGGGGTGCAGTAGAGAAATACTGCTGGAGACATGCCTGTACAATTGGTCCCCATTTGGTTCATTTTTTAAACAGCTTTTTAAAGGGAATTGTTTTTTTCTTTTAAAGTAATTTTTTTAACTGAAATGTAACATTTCAAGTCAAAAAACCCTCAAATAAAAACAGTCCAGTCAAACATGTATCCAATCATAGGGATAGTCCAGCATTAGGTTCACCCCTTAAATAGCAGAATAGTTGGAACCAGCAATTTTAAGCCACAACTTTTTCAGGATTTTCTTATAACCACCCCTTTTTGACATAAACATTTATGAAACCCCATTTTTTATTCATCTTTTTATGTAAAGGGTTTTCCCAAACATACATTACTTACAATACAAGGGATCTTAATTCTTTAAAGGTACCTTTACACACGGGAACTTTCTAGGGAAATTTTCCCGGCAACTTACTGTTGCAGTGAAAAACATGGAGACTTTTTTCTATTTGAAACAGCAACAAAAAGAACAAGTGTCCATGATTTCACTGCAACCCGTAAGTTTCCAGTGAAATTCCTAAAAAGTTTGCCGCGTTTAAAGGTACCTTTAAATTACATTTATAAACTTGTAATAAGCACAACCCCAAGAGTAAAAACCCAAATTGCATTTTTTTTTCTTAAAAGGGGTCCTGTCACCCCCAGAACGCCTCCTAAGCTACAAAACATGTCCCTGCAGCATCCCCTTTTACTAATCCACACTCCTTTTGTCTCCCCAAAAGCATCCTGTGAAAGTGCATAAAACGTTTAATACTCACTCATTAGTGATTATAATTACAGGGGCATATTCTTTTTCACCAGATGGGTGTTTTGCAGGTCCAGTTCCACCCTCCCTGTTGTGGCTCTGCTTGTGCCGCTTGTGCAGGCATTCCCCCCCCCCTCTCTAACACTCACAGAAGAAATCATTATCCCGCCTTCAGTTCCACATCACAGCGCACAGACAGAGAGAGGGGGCATTCAGGCTGCAAAACACCCGCCCTGGGGGACTAAAGAAAATAACCCCGCTAATTAAAATCACTAAGAGGGAGTATTAAAACTTTTTTTTGCACTTTCACAGGATGATTTTAGGAGACAAAAAGGGGTTTTGAGATTAGTGATGGATGTGCAGGGACATTTTGCTAACATGAGGCGTTTTGGAGGTGAAGGATACCTTTAAATACACTTTCGTCTTTTATCATCAATTCTTTCAGCTTCCTATATTCAGCATATTTGCTTTGACACAGGGTTACATTACAATAATGTACTGTTGCAACCACTTGTTAGCTTTCATTCTTCCTTGACCCCCAACATCATTCAGTAAAATGGTTATTTTGTCCCCAATGTGGGGAAAGCAATCCTCAGTTTTGCTGCAATGGCTTCCATGTGCAAAAACTTTGCTCAAGGTGAAAAGTCCTAAAACTCTATTTTTTGTTGTTTCCTTTATGGACTTTTAAGGCTTTTTCACACTTAAAGTGTTTCATCCCTTTTTGGTGCTGTGTTTTTTTTTAGCTGCCCCTAAAAAGGGTCAGCAACCCATCTGCCAGCATAGCGAAAGGATTTTTAATTTTTTTTATTGACTCATTGATTTTGATGCCCCTTAGGCCCCCTTCCATCCAGTTTTTTCCCTGATCGGTTCGATCATTTCTTATCAAAACCAGGGGTTCTCCAAAAATCAGAACAAATGTCAAACTTACAATGATAGTTTTTTTTTCCCGCAAGTTCCCCTCCCGGTTCCCCTCCTGGTTTTGACACAAAACCTACGAACCCCTCAGGGAAAAACCATGGTGGAAGGGGGGCCCTTTTGGTGCAGAAAGCACTTCCAGAAAATTATTACATGTCAATTAGTGCTCTGTTTTTCTGCTTTTGCTTTCCAAACCCCCAAACTCATTTTTTTACCCCCCCCAAGGTGAACCCCGATGATGTCTTTTCTTCCGGGGATTGGCAGGACCCCGCTGGAGGTACAACGGCCAAAGGGCTTGTAAAAAAATTTTGCACTACCCCCAGGTCCTGTGATGCCCGGAAGGAAGGCATTGCCGGGCTCATCGTGGATTGCCGTGGAGGGGGAAAATGTGTTTGCTGTCTAACCCCCCCCAAAAAAGAGCAAAAAAGCGCACAAACGGAGAAATTTTGGGAAACTTTTTTGCAAAAAGAGGATTGTTTTTTTGGTTTAAGAAACTGGACCAAAAAAGGATCAAAAAAATGGAAAACAGCATCTGTGTGATGGGGGCCTTAGACTCAAAGTTCCCTTTTCATTGCTCACCGGTATAACAATTAGATTCGGACATCTATAGATGTCATACTCACATTTTCCCAAGCCCCCGAGGATTTTAAGTAGGCTACAATCATTTTTTCTGACCAATTCAGCAGGTTTTTCTACCATTTATCCCCCTTAAACCCCCCCCAAATACAAGGGGACAAAACACCCACTTTTATGGAAGTGCTTTTAACCCATTAGAGATGCAAATTTTGAGATGAGTGTAATTGTTTTCTTCCGCACTAAACGATAGTATGGTATTCGCAAAACCCCTTTCGCGGGGAGTACATGGTGCTCGAGAGAAAATGTTTTTTGTGTTTTCGACTGACACAAAATTTAAGCTCCCTTCAGTACACAAAGAGCGGGGCCTCAGGGAAAGCAGATTGAATATTAAGGGTTCTTGGGGGCACAGCAAGGTGTTTTTGGCGGAAATTGTAAAAAAATCCCACCCTCCTGTCCGTCTCGAAAAAACTCGTTTTATAGATGTGTGTGGTAGAGCCCACAAAAATTAACTAACATTCGACTCGCTATTTGGACGAATATGCGAGTATTAAAAAGTACTTGTTAGAATATAGCGAGTGCAAAATTTCGCTACTTTCTCACACTAGACAATGCATCAGACTCTACGCATAAATTCCAACCTTCAACCCCTTGAGAGCCACAATCAGCTTTGAAAGAGGGGTATAGTCCCATCCGGTTTTCCCTCCACCTCAAAATAGGGGCGCTTTTAAACCTCCCTTTCCGTATAATGACAAAACCAAACTTTTTGGGGAGGATCACACCCAAGGAAGTATACCAAGATCCAGGGCTCCCACTTTACCCCATTTTGATTTGCTCTTTTTTTGGACGCAACAAGAGTCCCTTTGGGACCTTCTCTTCATAGCGGGGTGCTTTTGCATTAAGCTGAAAGACATTTACGGCCAATATCACAGACTTACAAGCCACATTGGTTTTCCCAAGCCCAGGTTGGGGACCCCCGCTTTACGCATTCAAAAAGCACAGGTGATCACAAAAATCTACTGATAGATAATGCCCTTTTTCCCGCATCATAAAATTCAGGACCTGTTCAGATTTTATAACAACGCAAAAAAAAAAAATCTTTTTGGTAAGACGTTTTACTAGAAAAACACCAAATTATTTTTAACCACATTTTAAAAGCCGAAAAAATTAAAGAACGGAATATCAAACTTTAAAAATGTCAAGCTTTTGTAGCAATTGAAACCTCAAACTAATCATAAACTGTATTCAGCAATCAAAAAACATCCCCCACAAAAAATCCATTATAGAAAAAAAAAAGTTACACAAAAGGGAAACCAAAACTATTTTTTACAAAGTTCTAATTTTCTTAGCCAATAAATATAAAATTATTATGTAAAAAAATGTAGTTGCAATAACTGTCAAAACAACACAATAAATGCCACAAAAAAAACCCAAAAAACTATTTTACCCCCCTTTGGAATTTTTTTTCCCCCCATTTTTCAGTCCATTATTGGTAGAATAAATGGTTTCCTGAACTTTAAGGTGGGGTGTCAATCTAGTTACCTTATATATCGAGTATAAACCCACCAGTTTTAAACCGAGGCCCCCAATTTTCCCCCAAAAAAATGGGAACCTATTGACTCGATTTTAAGCCTAGGGTGGAAATCAGCAGACCCCCATCCTGGTATATAACCCCTCACATGGTATATAAAAGTTTAAATTTTTCACTGTTAAACGCCCCACATGGTATCACCCCCCATCTGGGAAATGGGGCCCCTCACCCCTGGTAAAAACCCCCCACTATACATATTCCCCCACACTGGTGTATAGTGCCCCCCTCACTGGTATATACACTCCCAGCCTGGTAAAGCCCCATTACTGTACAAGCCCCCCATACTGGGGAAAGCACCCCCACACTGGATAGGGCCCCCCCCTTGGAAAACGGATAAAGCCCCCCCTCACTGGTATTAAGCCCCATCACGGTTACTCGCCCCCTTCAAAACATATATGCCCCCATGTGCCGCAATCATAAAATAATAAAACCCTTTACTCTCAACCCCCCACCCCCATGGCAGAAGGTGTCCTCCGGGCTTTTTTCTTGTGCGGGTCATGGACTGGTGTGCGGGGAGCATGGGGGCACAAATGGATGATAGGGGTGGAAAAACATGTGCAATGTAATATCAAAGCTCCCCCCTGCCGCTGATGGACAGGGGGGAAAGCAGGCATATTGCATTGCATATTGAGCGGGCCCCTGTGACCCCTCCCTCCTACTCGCCTCCCCCCACCCCCTTTTAGCACCTGACACTGCTCCCCCCCCCCCAATGAGCCTGTACACTGACTTGGTATAAACCGAGGGGGGGGACTTTTCAGCACAAAAAATGTTTTCTAAAAACTTGCTTATACTGATATATACAGATTTAAGAAAAGTTTCGGCTCCTTGGGGGGAAAAAATAACGAAAAAAGGGCAAAAGCAAAAAAAAGTAAAAAATCGCTCCTTAGGAAGGGGTTAAAACTTAAACTATAACGTCCTTAAACCTCAAAATGTTGGATTAGCAAAAAAGGATAAACCCGTTAACGGCCCCTTCAAACATTGTGCAATCAGTCAGAAAAAAAAGGAAACAAAAGCCGAATGTTGCATAAAAAATTTTTGGAAAAGATCTATTATTGCAGTAAGCTAACACTTCTATTTTGTTCCTTGCTTTTGCTTTGCTTGCAGTAGAAAGCGATTTTCAAAGTTTTTTGATAGAGCAATAAGATGAGATATCTGGAGCAAAGTTACTTGACATCCATTTGATTATATGTATTTTGGTGTCTACTGCAATTGCATTATAAACTATGCCTGCTTGGAAAACAGCCTGTCTGGAAAGCCCATATTGTACGATTTGGTGCACGTCATTAAAAAATGTAATATTAAATAGTGGATTGAGGCGGCAAGCTGGTGAATACTGTATGTGCAAAGTATGGTGAAGGTCATACAGAGTACATACAGCCTTATGGCTGCCTTGTTAAGGACGACGCACACCTTGGTGTCTGTCTTTACTAAGTATATGTGTCTAGGTTCTTGGAGTTTGTATATGGACGGTGGAGAGAAGGGGTAATTTTATTAATCGGATAGATTAAGCATCTCTCTTTCTAATTACCAGTTTAATTAACCTTGGCACGCAGTGCTATCAGCTAGTGAGGGAGCAACTGTAAATTTCCAGCTTACAAGGAAAAGAGCCCTGTGCCGAAGGAGCCGGCTCAGAAATGCCGACGCAGCACAAAGGGTTAAGAGCCATATCTAACAATCAGCACAGATAGTCTACTCTCAGGAGCGGAGACCTCTCCACCCCTTTTATTTGTGTGTGTCAGGGTATTCATGAATAATTATGCATGTTACTCTCTCTTCTTTCTGATCCTCATATCGTACTACGGCATGGGAAATTACGCCGCTGTATAAATAAATCATAAACAATACTTGTTATCGTTTATTGGTAAGGTGCTACTTTATTAGTCACAGTACAATGCGGGAGGCAAACGGCAGGGATGCCGAACATAACAATATATATTATAATTAACATGCTGTCACATTCATTTACACCTTGATAGCGGTTTTTAGAAGAGAAATCTGATCTCTGTAGTATTCTCCAAAACGCTGCATGAGATGAAATGCTCACAACCAGCTCAAGATTGCTCTCGTATATCAATCTATATATACTCCAGTCTTGTTCATGAGCGTATCAGCCGACCCAGTCACTGTCTAGTACCAGAACAACTTGTCTATGAAAGAAATTCTCTGGGCAGGCATTAAAAACATATTATTTTGTGTAATTCAATACCCTGAATGTATCAGCTGATTTTTTGTGGCTGAAAAATGAATAAAA
>JARQOC010000004.1:428539133-428671708 GCA_033576535.1 Allobates femoralis | reverse complement strand
AACCATCCCTCTCTGCTGTAAATCCACTCTACAAGGGGCCTTTCACACTTGCATTTATTTCCTGATCTGGAAGATCAGGAAAAAACCTGATTCTTACAGGATTCATTTTTTTGCCCATTCACTTTAATGATTTCAGGAAAAAACCTGAAGCAACAAGATTCTACCTGAAATCATTAAAGTGACTGGGCAAAAAAATGAATCCTGTAAGAATCAGATTTTTCCTGATCTTCCAGATCAGGAAAAAAAACGCAAGTGTGAAAGGCCCCTAAAGATGTTAAAAAATGACTTATAACTTATAGGCTGTTTCTCAGTCAGGAGACTGGAAAGGCAGCTCCAAGCTCCGTTCTCCCCTCCTCGCTGCATCACTGCACGCCCCGCTGGGCGTCATTATTCTTTCTTGATCTCCTACTCTGTTGGAATCTCCCACCTTCCTCTCCTCCTATGAAGCACCGTCCTTTCCAGTCCGGTGCATTGTGGGGCTTAATCACGTGGTACACTGCCGGCTTCAATATTCCCACTGCCAGAAGCCGGCGCCGTACCACGTGATTAAGCCCCACAATGCACTGTATGACGTACTGACCAGTGCATCATAGGAGGAGAGGAGGGCAGGAGATTCCAACAGAGGAGAAGATGAAGAAAGAATGATGATGCCCAGCAGGGCGTGCAGTGATGCAGCAAGGAGGGGAAAATGGAGCCTGGAGCCGCCTTTCCAGTCTCCTGACTGAGAAACAGCCTGTAAGTTATAAGTCATTTTTAAACATCTTTATAGGCAGGATTAACAGCAGAGAGGGATGGTTAGGGAGCAGCTAGGAAGGTGTAGGGCCAGCTAGTAATAGGTCAGGGGGGGTAGCATGAGGTGACAGGTTTCCATTAAAAATGGGTCGTGACTGGATCTTCCAGCCCGACAATGACCCATAAACATACAGCCAAGGCAACAAAGGAGTGGCACAAAAAGAAGCAAATTAAGATCATGCAGTGGCCTAACTAATCTCATAGAAAATTTTTAGAGGGAGCTGAACCTGCGAGTTGCCAAGCAGGAGCCTAAAATTTGTAATAATTTAGAGATGATCTGCAAAGAGGACTGGACCAAAATTCCTTCTGACATATGTGCAGACCTCATCATCAACTATAAAAAATGTCTGACTAATGTGCTTGCCAACACAGACTTTGCCACCAACTATTAAGTTGTGTTTGCCAGAGGGATCAAATACTTATTTCTCTCTTCAAAATGCAAATATACGTATATAATTTAGACAATGTGATTTACTGGCTTTTTTTATATTTTATCTCTCACTGTTAAAATTAACCTACCCTTAAAATTATAGACCGTTCATGTCTTTGTCAGTAAACTAACTTATAAAATCAGCAAGGGATCAAATAATTATTTCCTTCACTGTACAGGCCATAGAGGTTGAGTACATTACTTATCGTTTTCTTTGAAACAGTTGTGCCTGCTGATTTCACCTCTCCATAGGTGGTCATTGGCTCTTGGACAACTCTTCTGATAATTCTCACTTCTCTGATGAGAACTTAATGTCAAATAGCACAATTTGAAATATATTTACTTTTTATTAACATTTATATTATTGGTGAGGTGTTCAATAATTATTTCCCCTGCTGTATTACAATCAGTATCTGTCCTGTATGGAGGAAACCCAGCTCCTCGACATCCAGCATACATGTAAGGCCAGATTCACACATACCATCAGTTTTTGGCTTAGATCCGTTTTTGGGATCATTTTTCTAATTTTTTTTTTCAAAGTCCAAAAATGCATATGCGTTAACGCATGTGTGTATGCGTTTTTCAAAAACACATGGGATTTTGTGCAGCATCCCAAAAAACACTGCCAGCAGCATTTTTGGGTGCATAAAAAAAAGCATGTTTTTTTTTAACATGGGACCCTATGGGAGACGCATGAGATAACGCATGGTACATATAGGCACCATGCATTTTTGCATGCGTTTTTGGTAAAAAAATGACTAAGTCCAAAAAATTCAAAAAAACATCCAGGACCTCAGGGGGCATTATTGGCACCTTTAAAAAAACAGATCCGTTTTTCTAAGTCACCATGCTACCAGTACACCTTTACTATGAAGTACATGTAAGGCAAGGTGCACAAAGGGGTTTAATTATTATATAAAGAGATATAACTCAACAAAGAGATTAAAAATAGTTAGCTGTTGAAATTTTTTTAAGAAAAAAACACAAAAAACATGTTGTGCTTTAAAAAGACATTTTATCACTTTTTGTGTGTTAAGGTGTGTGCTCACGATCCGGAATTAGTGCGTCTTGGACACAGTGCCTCCAGGCTAGCGGGAACCCATGGGTGCATGCGCGGAGACCACGGGTGTAAGACCTGTTAACATTTATATATATGGTTAAAGGACTGTTTTGTGGACTCTTCCTTGTGTTATACTGCCACCTGCTGCCAAAAAGAAAGGATAGCAGAGATAAACCCCCCTGCTGCTGGGAGTGACATGGAACAGTCCAGGAGATGGATGGGAGGGGTCTCCACAAGGAGAAGAGAGACAACTTCCACGTGTGGGGCAGAGAGAGACACAGACCTAAAGAGACTGGATGTGGAGTGAGGAGCCAGACTGCAAGAGCAAGGCAGAGATCCAGGTCAAAGACTGAACTCGAGAGACGCCTGTCAGTGAATTACGGGCCCCAACGGCAACGAGGTACCTCACAATAAAACTTGCAGTAAAATGTGCACACTGTTTTAGTTAGGGAAAGATAGGAAAAGACTCTACAGTTCGATATACAAGTAATAGAAAGAAAACATACACTCTGCGTCTCGCTTGATAAAGACTTTGCATTTCTTTATTTAAAGACATTCAGAGACCTTGCATTCTCAGCAAACTAGTCACAGTGGTTATATATATTGTAGTTGCTTTTGCACTCCTTCCCGCTCCTTCCCCTTCTTTCCCGCACTTTTCCCCCAGTTGTATTAAAAGTGCATTTGTTTAACACTCTGTGTTCCGTGCAGTCCTTGCGTATCCTGTCACCTGTGGGCTATTACACTTGGCGTAGTCGGCAGGATACGCAGGTTGGTACTGAACAATGGAAGGACAGAGGGATGTTGTTGTTGAAATGCTCCAATACAACCTGATGGGGGAATACCAGCAAGGCAACTGTCCCTGGGTGCTATGCTGACCCATATACCAAAATTTACTGGCAACAATGTACCTCTCCATGACTGGGCGCAGAGAGTGAGGGGCATGTTGAAAGTAGCAGGAGTAACTGCAGAAAACCAAGGGGAGATACTGTTGATTGCCCTTGAGGGCCATTCTCAAGAGACTGTTTTATTGCGTCCTGAGAGTGAAAGAAAGACGTTAGAACAGGTGGTGAAGATTCTGGAGAGGGTGTATAGCGGGAAGCCAGAAGCAGGTGATTTGCAGGCACAACTGTTCTACCGGCTGCAGGGTGAAGAGGAAGGCTTGCCACAGTATGCGAATGCCCTCTAGAGAATAATGAGACGGAGTGCTAGTTGCAGAGAAACACCCGAGACACAAGTTGAGTGAGCGCTGGAAACCAGAGCCGTACATTGTGACCAGAAGAGTCTCTTCCAGTGTACGAAGAGAGAAGCGAGTGGGGAGGCGGCACCCTCATCCTGCATTGTAACATGCTGAGGCCCTGCTACTGCACCAGCGTCTGGTGAATTAGCCGTACCTCCACGTAGGACTGAACGTGCTAATGCTGGTATTCCCCCTGATCGGTACTTGGCAGATGAATTTGTGTATTCTGTCACTGGAGTCGGTTGTAAGACATTGGCTCCCAGGCAGCAGGTTGTAAAGCACGTCAGAGGTTGCCATCGTGTGTACCTGTGCAAAGGGCCTCAGGAGAGTATCGGCCGGGACGGCCGATGTTAAAGAGGGGGGGAAATGTATGACCTGTTAACATTTATATATATGGTTAAAGGACTGTTTTGTGGACTCTTCCTTGTGTTATACTGCCACCTGCTGCCAAAAAGAAAGGATAGCAGAGATAAACCCCCCTGCTGCTGGGAGTGACATGGAACAGTCCAGGAGATGGATGGGAGGGGTCTCCACAAGGAGAAGAGAGACAACTTCCACGTGTATGGCAGAGAGAGACACAGAACTAAAGAGACTGGATGTGGAGTGAGGAGCCAGACTGCATGAGCAAGGCAGAGATCCAGGTCAAAGACTGAACTCGAGAGACGCCTGTCAGCGAATTACGGGCCCCAACGGCAATGAGGTACCTCGCAGTAAAACTTGCAGTAAAATGTGCACACTGTTTTAGTTAGGGAAAGATAGGAAAAGATTCTGCAGTTCGATATACAAGTAATAGAAAGAAAACAAACACTCTGCGTTTCGCTTGATAAAGACTTTGCATTTCTTTATTTAAAGACATTCAGAGACCTTGCATTCTAGGCAAACTAGTCACAGTGGTTATATATATTGTATTTGCTTTTGCACTCCTTCCCGTGCCTTCCCCTTCTTTCCCGCACTTTTCCCCCAGTTGTATTAAAAGTGCATTTGTTTAACACTCTGTGTTCCGTGCAGTCCTTGCGTATCCTGTCACCTGTGGGCTATTACACGGGCACCCTGTGGCCACGATCTGTGGTGGCTGCAGGGCAGTTGCTCCCTGCATTCAACCACAGGAGATTGATCCCGACTCTGCAGCATGATATTAACATGCTATGGAGATGCAGGAGCATGGCAATCCGCACCACAGCTGAATTAACGCTATGTTCAGGAGACGCATAGAGGGCATGGGATTTATTGAATTCCCCTCCACTATGCTGCTACGTTACAACACAGCATTTTTGATACACTGCGTCCAAAACGTTGCAATTCCTGAACGTGAACTGTAGTGCAGTAGTTTTCTTTTTTTATTTCTCTTCTTCATTGAAGAGGTATTGGGTTTCTACATTTTGGGACTCCTACTATCGTGAATTTCCCTTCAGCCAATGGGGTGTTAGTAGATTCTTCTCTGGGGGAGTTTACTTTATCATCTTATGATATTACCCTATCATAAGAAGGCAGTGTCATACCAGGGAAAAAAGCAAATGCCCCCAAAGAAGGTCAGAACTAGCTTCTTAAGTGTGATGTCATCAGACTGATGTGTTAAATCTGATCATACTGAGATCTCCTCACTCTCGGCGCTTATGTATAGCTCCAGGAGAAAAGGAAAGGAGTGGAAGCTCTACTATAATATCATTATACATATCACTCTAGATCTATATGAAGGATCAGGGAATAATGATCTGGATAGATCCAAAGCATCTTATGTGACATAGCTCATTCATTTCATTATTGCTCCGCTGTTGCAGCCCTCCTCTCCTGACACTGTAATAATGTTCTAAATCAATGAAGTTACAATGCTGTTAGAGGAGATCTGTGGCATCAGAGCAGTGATGAAAATGATTGTGTGATCAGTATGTCACATACAATGCTCTGAACCAGAGCTATGTATGTAATAACATTACATTGCACATCAATATCAATTGATGGTTTAAGTCTATGGATACTTAAAGAAAATCAGACCACATTCAGATGAAAACCGAGTGCGGTCTGATTGTCTCCATTTCCAAGAAAAATATATCCCTCTCTGATCAAACCCTTATAAAACTAAGATCAGAGTCTGATTAGCATAATTGGTCTGTTCATATAGGATGGAGAAATTATGGGTGTCGGACCCTAGCCTAAGTGTGAAGTCCTTTAACAGCATGATGTTTTACAACTGCCACCTAAACTTTTACTTATAGACACTGATTACTTTCATATGACTCTAACACAAAATAAATATAAAAACAAATATATATATATATACACCAAGGTTATTGCTAATGACCCCAGAAGGGTATGTCAGGGTAGGGCTATTATTAAAAAAATTCTATTTAATTTTTGTGATAATGAACCTGTGTTAAGCACTATGTGTACGTGGTAATTCTGAGATGTAGCTAGGGTAACCGTGAATTGAAATTTAAAACGAATTGTAGCAAACGCTTCCATTCGACCTTCTTTAAACCATTGATCCTTAAAGAATGTTGTTTTGTTCTGTTTATATAACACTGTATATTGATACAGTATATTCACCCTGTAGGACTTTTCATTAACGCTTCTTTTTTGAAACCCAAGGCCTAGGCAGATAAAGTGACTTGTCAAAAGATGGCAGACGGAAATCAATTTTTATTGATGATCCTTATGCATTATACCTGTGTGCACTCTGTTCTCTGTGTGTGTGCACCATGACTTTATTGCATTTGTCACTTCTCATATAAATACCAATGTACTGTGTGAATGCACTTTTATTATTTGTTTATGCTGAACAGAAAAATCCTGACTCTCCATTCTTTCGTCTCAGTAATGTCAGTGCTTGCCATTCTCCGACTGTGCCACTCCCTGCTGTACAGTAATTGGTCCAAGCATGAAATACGGGTTCAATAGTCAAAATCTCCTCTTCTGACAATGACACTTATTTAACGAAATATCAAGCTATACCAAGTGGTATACCACTGGTAGGTTGAGTAATATAATGTTAATTGCTATAATTATATATGATTATATTTTCTATGAAGTTTTATGCTGAAAATGCTTGAAAATTGGGAGGTAAAACAAGAGGTTTCACTATAAACTGTAGAGTTAATGGATCCAAGACTGCAGCATTCTCCTTGTTAGCATAAATTAGTAAATATACTTCTAGGATGCAAAGCAGAAATTATACTCGAGCAAACTCCAACAGTATTATAGCAGAGACGTACAGCTGATAAAAATATCAGTAGCAGCAAAAACATTGGTCTCCTTCTTATTCACAGGGCACAGTGACACTGAAGAGTCTAATATACCGTATGTATAAAAAAATTGTGAAAACACAAAGACAAGGCTTTAGAATAACATTAATGCAAATAGATAATAAAAACAACAATTTATTTATGAAAAATGTTTTTACGTAAAATCAACCAACTATGTTCCAGACATATTCCTACTAAATGAGAGAGAGATAGCTAAATAGCTAAATAGTAATGAAGTACGGCGAAGAATCCAGGGACATTTCCAACATTGTTCTCAAGCACTGGCCAATGTTGGGAAAATGTTGGCCGGATGTAGAAGAGTTTAAATCAAAACCTTTGATCTCATTCCAGAGAGGGAAAAATTTAAAAGACAAATTATCTAGATCTGATTTTGGCCCACTAAAAAAGTCCAGACAAGCCACATTAACGCGAGGAGTAAGAGTAGGGTGTTTTCCCTGTGTATCCTGCGTGAATTGCTCTCATATGGTGAGGGGTACTGAATTTACTCACCCACTGACAGGAGAGGTTTTCAAAATACGCCACTTTCCACTTGCGCGACGGACCATGTTATCTATTTATTAGAATGTCCGTGCAAGTTGCGGTATGTTGGTGAAACCACACTTGAATGTAAAACTAGAATTGGACAGCATAGATGCACAATACGCCATAAGAGGAAGGATCTAGAAGTACCGAAACATTTTTTAGATATGAATCATACAGAGAAGGACCTAAAGTTTAGAATTATTGATGTGGTGCCCCCATTAAGGAGGGGGGGAGATAGAGCTAAGTTGTTACATGTAAAGGAATTACAGTGGATAAGGCGGCTAAATACGTTGAAACCAAATGGGTTGAACGTTGATTATAGGCTGGCAGTCGCTATGTGATCTGTTCTATATTCGTTAGGAGGATAATGCTGTAATATACTAGTCACTGTTTTGTACACTTACACTGTTTAATTACACTGTTTAATAACCTGTTTGGGTTTCTTCCAGCCCCTACACTTGGGTTGAAAATCCTCAGGAATCCCGTTGGAGGGTGATAGACGTTCCAAGTGGTCGTATATGAGAGGTGCCCCTGTTTTGCATTTACACCTGTTTTTTTTTAAAAAAAATATTTTTGTTGCTCTATGTGGTTTTCTGAAAGTATAAGAGACCACGTTGATAGAATTGTTTCTTCTTTTTATTAAAATTCTACATAAGCAAGATACACAATTGTGGTATATGTGTATTAAAACGCATAGGGGTAGGTTGCCAGGGAGAGATTGAAAGGGATGTGTGGTTCCCGTGGACTCTAAGTGGCCAGGAGGTGGAGTTTGTTAACCCCCTCGTTCCGTATTATATACGGGGTATACATTTGGCCTGGAGGAAAGGGGACTTATGAAGGTATGAATGCCCCTGGCACCCCCTGATTATGCTTAAGGGGTAGTAATACATAAAACAAAAAATATATATATTATAAGACGTTCTGGCACCGTTGTTATAGGTGCAGAATGGAGCAGCATTTAGTTTGAAGTCCGGAGGCTGCAGGATCGCGTTGTGACATACCGCGCATGCGCGAACTGTAGTAAGATGGCGCCTGCAGCGTTTCCTGTGCTCTATGGTAACAGAGAAGCGGGGCGCAGGCAGAACTACGTCATTTCTCGGCGCGACGGCCCCGGACGGCGTGGAGCATGGTGTAAACATGTCAGGGGCGACAATACTCATAGGGGGCTGCAATGGAGACTGTCATCACACCACCTGGGAGGAGGAATCAATCAATTAAGGTTAAACAATAGATATTATTGTAATAAGCAAATTGGATTCACTGTATAATGGCATAGCTGTATAATAACATAGATCACTATTATATGGTTGATTGTTAGGTATTGAAGGATTCACATATTGAATGTATAATGTGTAAACTGTACAATGAATGTAATTGAAGTGCATTTATTATGTAATTGGTGTGGGTTTAAAAAGAGGCAAGAGGGCTGAGACTAGTTGCTAGACAAAAGCCACTTGGTGGCTGAAACGTCGCAGGTCGCCCTGTAGGCCGGATTAAAGGCATTTGATCATCTGATTTGGAGTGCTGCTGTCGTTTTGTGTGATATATTTAGCAAGGATTGGATTGCTTGACAGATTTGCACCCAGTTTTTGGTGCTGCTCAAAGTTTTTCTATTAATAGCTAAATAGCTAGATAGATAGCATATAAAGAATTCAGCTGCAGCACTCCATTAAGATGTCATCTTATGCCTTTATTTTGGCTTTAAGTTCAGGGCACAGGCACGTTTCAGGCTCCCTCGCCTTTTGTCAAGCCTTGACAAAAGGTGAGTGAGCCTGAAACGTAGCCTGTGCCCTGAACTTGAAGCCAAAATAAAGGCATAAGATGACATCTTAATGGAGTGCTGCAGCTGAATTATTTATATCGTATGTATATTGTACTGCGAAGGGAGCCAAGCTGAACTGCACCCGCAGGCATTGCTGCTCAAAAAGCTTTGTGTTTTAGATAGAAAATTAGTAATTGGACTATCTTATAGAGACCTCTCTGTTGTTAACAACAGGGCTTGATGCCACTGACATTACATAGCTGACATCAACCCCAAAAACTATTACCTTAATTGCCAACGTACTAGGGTAATTGGGACTTAATCAACATCCCAGACTTATTCACTACTGTACAACATCCCTAGACTTATTCATGTACGGAATTTATATAAAGTAGGCTAATTGGGAAGAGCTGAGTCAAAGCATGAAAGGCGTCACTCCTAGAGCAGCTGCAGGCTGATATGTTTAGTATGTAAAGGTCCAATAACTCTGGACCTTCTCATCCTGGTAATATCAGGTTGCAGCTGTCTCCTTGACCTTTGCTTTTGTAAACATTGGAGGATATCTATCTATCTATTCAAGAACTGCATCTACTATCTAGTCACTATCATCATATTATCTATCCTAGCACGTTCGCATGAGTGTGTAACAGATTAAAGTCAGTAATTCACTAACAGAATCAAATAGCTGATCCTTGCCACAACCCCACCTGCATATCTGGTACGTATTTTTCATAGAATGACTTGTATGATCGATGTGTCTTGCTGGTAGATCGAATGATTCTGTTGTGATACACATGATAATACATCGTGCTTCACAAGGACACAAGACGCACACTTTATTGACGGGGCAAAGCTCCCCTCCCAAACGGGAATAACAAGTAAAATTTGGCGCTACCAGATCGCTTCGTTAGTTATATGGGGACTTTCCCGGCACAGCAACGTTTAAATGCAAGTATCTTCTCGCAGTGGTTAAAAACCCTGGTCAACGTTGTTCCTGGGAATAAAGCCCATATAACTGAACTGAAGGAAGTGCTGCCTCCATTTTTTACTTGGATATCTATCTATCTATCTATCTATCTATCTATCTATCTATCTATCTATCTATCTATCCAGCCTTTGCATATCTTTAACAATTAAAAGTCAGTTATTATTTGACTGTACAGTATTTAATTCTGATCCTTGCCCACAAATGGCCCACAGATATCTGTACGTATTTTTCATAGACCCATTGACTTGTATGGATCCATGTGTCTGTGCTGACAGTAGGAATCAGAAATGACTCTGTGTGGTACACATGGAGACACGTGCGGTTCACAAGGACACAAGGCCCCATTACACGGGGAAGCATCTCCGGCAACTCACGGGAACAAACAAGTTTTTGGCCGCTACCCAAGATCGCTGTGCTGCTGTTACATCGGGAGACATCGCCGGCAACGCAGCAGCGATGTTAAATGCAAGTATCGCTGCCAGGGTTAAATTCAACCCTGGCAGCGATCGTTAACATTGGACTCAATGGTGAAGTTGCTTTCAACATCGCAGTTGTGGTGTCACACTTGGTGATTCTGCCAGATCGCCTGAGCAACATCGTTGTTGATATCACCCTGTTACACGGGGCAACGCACTGGTGATGTGGCTGCAACTTCACCACGCCCCTGAGTTGCCGGCGATGTTGACGGAGATGTTTCCCCTTGTAAAGGGGCCTACACGGTCAGTGTGAAACCGAGTAGGAGTGAAGATTACCATTGATTTCAATTAATATGCATGTGAACGTGTCTTCAGTATATGTCAAGGCACCACACGTCCTGCTGGTGGAAAAACAAATAGCTGAAATGCTTTGAAATTAATTATTTGGAGGTGGCTCATTCTATTGTTTCAGAGTGGTCCTTTCTCAGGAATGCCACAAAGTATGAAATAAAATTTCCAAGCATGGTGTCATTATGGCATCCAAAGAGTTCAATTTCGGTCTCATCTTACCAGACTATATTCTCCAAGCATGGCTAGGGTCACACATGCCAATAGTTTTTTTAATGGATCTAATAACAAATCAGTTTTTTTTAGGCTGTTTTTTGAACCTCCTGTGCAGCTATGCATTTTTTGGACTTTGAATTTTTAGCCAAAAAATGCTAGAAAAAACGGATCCGTTAACGAATGGTGCCATTTTTTACCTATCGTTTCCCATAGGTCCCCATGTTAAAAAAACGGATCCATTTTTTTACTGCACCAAAACATGCTGCTTGCAGCATTTTTTGGGTCCTGTAAAAATGCATAGCAGAGCAGTGCACACTTGAGTCCAGGATCCGTTAACAGCATCAGTTTTTGGACTTAGAATTCTAAAGTTGAAAAACTGAATGCAAATAACGGATCCAGGGCTTATGTGTGACCCTAAGCTATTTCACAGACTTGTCAAAATGTTTTGAGCTAACTTTAATTGTGCTTGACCATGCTTTTTGTTCAGCAATGGAGCATTTTGAACCCTCAGGTACTTCACAGAATGTGATAACAGTAGGTCATCATATTGATCATTTTCTTTTTTTTCATAAAGTGTTGCTTTAGCACAAAATTTCTCACTTTTACAAAAGGTAACACCAAAACGTGGACCCCACAGTTTGTTGCCCACATTCTTATGATACCCCATATGTAGACAAAAAGTAATGTTTGAACAAATAAGAGGGCTCATAAGGGAAGGAGTGCTATTTGAAATTTTGGCAACAAATATGGCTCAAATAGTTTCCAGGCACCATGACACATTTGCTCTACTGTACTTTACAGAATTTGACAACAATAGGACACCATATTGATTATTTTCTTCTTTTTCACACAAACTTTCTCACTTTTGGGTATGTGCACATGGTACAGATACACTGCATCCGGATGCAGTGACTCCTCTCCTGAGGGGATGCTGGGGATCTCCACGGTGTGAAAGCAGCCACCTCTTCCAATGATTTACATTCGGGGCACCGCGGCTTTTCCCTGCATTCACCCACTGAGTTTGCCTCTGACTCCACAGCACTAAATTGATATGCTTCAGACAAGCGGTGGCACAGAAATTTGCCCCGCAGGTCAGTTAACGCTGTGGAGAAAACAAGCACAGTGGGCACGGGATTTCTGTAAATCCCATCCACTGTGCTTGTACTGTATAACGCAGTGGTTTGGACATAGCGATAACACACATCTGAAACACTGCAAATACTGATGTGTAGACATACCCTTAGGGTTCACTCACATCCGCGTTTAAAATCTGCAAGTGCAGTGCAAAAAAACATCACATTGCACTCGCACCCAATCGGTCATTGCATATCTGAAACTCTTCCCTGTTCAAATGTCGGCGTGTTGGGCAAATCGCAGCATGCTACAACTGGCTGCATATATCGCCAATAAAAGTCATTGGGTGCAATAAAAACGTGTGTCGCGCACTCACCATACACAGGCCACACACGCAATGGGTTTTAAATGAGTCGGTCGACAGGGTAGGGGGTACTTGGATACCGGGACAGGTGATTACTTCGGTGGGGATCACGGCAGGTCGATTCCCGGGTCTTTGCCCTGGACCCTCAATGGCGGGGTGGGGATAATGATGGTGGGGGAAAAAAAGCAACTTTACAGATGTTTCTGTAGCACCAAAGGGTATGGGAACTCGGAGGTCTGGGCCCTCTGCTTCGGTGGGGATGTCACTGGTGGCCTGCCCAGATCCGTGACCCTGGGTGACGAAAGCCCACAAGAAGGGGTTGTTTTAATATTCACAAAGGGATTAGAGTCTTTGTTTCGTGACGCCACCTGTAGTGTCTGGTGACTAGACACCAGTGTCGCCACAGTCCTCCGGAGGGCGGTGGTATTGCGGCTAGGGTAGAGCAGCTCCCTACAAGTAGAGCTAAGCCTCCGGGGCAGTGTTACCTGCTGAGAAAAGTCAATGAAAGCCGGACAGAAACACAGAGGCAATACACTCTTCCAGGTACTTTACTTGTAGAAGAAAAACTGATCATGATGGTAATACAGCTCACAGTACTTCCCGCAGGATGGCCAGCCGGCCGAATAGTCGCAGCAGAATGCACAATCTGTGGAAGTCTCTGGCGGTACCTTCTTGGATCTACCCTTGTCCTGTCCCTTCTCTCTCTTCTCGTGGCCTGCTTCTTGAGCAGTGGTACGTCCCAGGGGATAAACACCATGAGAATGTCTTCGGAGCCGGGACGAGTACGGTCGGTGGGTGAACACTCCAGGCCATGTTGTCAGACTCGTACACTCTGGGTGAACAAGTCAGGACCAATCTGTCTGGGCTACTTCTTTCTCTAGCCCTCTCTTGAAGCCCCCTTTCTCTCTCGGGTAAGTTCTCGTTCTCCGTCTTTCCTCTGGGAATACACTCCTGAAGACTCCCCGTGCGTTTTACCTGTCACACTATCCACTCTCCAACTCTCTTTTTTGGGACCTCCCCATGGTTGCATCGGCAGGTGTGTGTTGGGATCAAATCCTTCCACAGTGTTCTACCTTCTACTTGCGACAGGGGTAACCACACACTCATCTTTGGGTGCAGTACCCCACTTGTGACGCCAGGCCAGTGGAGCGCCATATTTCAACAACTATATACAAAGTAAGGTACAAGAAGGCGCCCTGACACGTGTTTCGTCCTTCCTCAAGGGACTTTGGATTGAGTGTGTCCATTCTGAAGGGGCCTATTATGAGGACCAAGGGGAGAGATGGCCAATAGTGGCACATGCTGCACACCTGCCACCAGTCAGTGACTGCACAGCACAGTCTCAAGTGGCATCCCGGAAGGAGGAAATCCTCCATTGACCTCAATACTTCGGGATGCCGCCCACTGCAGACCATGTCACACTTACATGACCGTGGCGGCGTGTGCATGTGCGCTTGCCACTCTTCACAAAGGGGATGATCCACAAGCAACTCCTGCTGCTAAGCAACACAGGGGGAAAATTTATTAACCTCTTTATTAACCTCATATATGCATACCCGGAGCAATTTCCAAGTACCTGCCAGGAATCAACCCCTATTCATGAAACATAAAGTGAAATAGGATCCAAATTTAACCCCTTTTGGCCATTTTACACACACCAACTTGTCTGTCCAACTTCTGAACAACTTACTGGTTGCAGTGAAATCATGGACACATTGAGAGAGAGACCTGCTAATCATAAGAGCTTACACTCTACAGGAGAGAGAAAGATTACCTTGCTGACCATAAGAGCTAACACTCTACATGAGAAAAAGAAGAGCCCTCTGACCATAAAGCCACTTTACACACACAGATATCTGTGTCCAACTTCTGAACAGATCTCTGGTTGCAGTGAAATCATGGACACATTGTTCCATTGTACACAGCCACAAAATGGAGCAATGTGTCCATGATTTCACTGCAACCAGTAAGTTGTTCAGAAGTTGGACAGATAAGTTGGTGTGTGTAAAGTGGCCCTTAGAGACGGAGCCAATTTCCACCTTAATGACCAGACCGTTTTTTGAAATTCTGACCAAGGTCCTGGAACGCTTCAACGGATCCTAGCGATTCTGAGATTGTTTTTTCGTGACATATTGGACTTCATGTTAGTGGTAAATTTTGCATTTATTTGTGAAAAAATAAAATAATTAGCAAAAATTGTGAAAATTTCGCAATTTTCAAATTATTAATTTTTATTCTGTTAAACCAGAGAGTTATGTGACACAAAATAGTTAATAAATAACAATTCTCATATGTCTACTACATATCAGCACAATTTTGGGAAAAAAAAAAATTTGGGTTAGGAAGTTATAAGGGTTCAAAGTTCATCAGCAATTTTTCATTTTTTCAGCAAAATTTACAAAACCATTTTTTTTAGTGACCACATCACATTTGAAGTCCCATTGAGGGTTGTACATGACAGAAAACACCCAAAAGTGACACCATTCCAAAAACTGCACCCCTCAAGCTACTCAAAACTACATTCAAGAAGATTATTAACCGTTCAGGTGCTTCACAGGAACTAAAGGAAAGTGGAAACAAAAAATGGACATTTTAATTTTTCAAGCAAAAAGTTCTTTTAGCCTCAATTCTTTCATTTTCACATGGGCAACAGGATAAAATGCATCGTAAAATTTGTTGGGAAATTTCTCCTGAGTACACCGATACCTCATATGTGGTCATAAACCACTGTTTGGGCGCACGGCGGGGTTCAGAAGAGAAGGAGCGCAATTTGACTTTTGGAGCTAATTTTCGATTCAAAAAGTCAAATGGCGCTCCTTCCCTTTCGAGCCCTGCCATGTGCCCAAAACAGTGGTTTATGACCACATGTGAGGTATCGGTGTACTCAGGAGAAATTGCCCAAAAAATGTTAGGATGCATTTTATCCTGTTGCTCATGTGAAAATGAAAAAATTGAGGCGAAAAGAAAATTTTTGTGAAAACAAAGTACTTTTTAATTTTTACGGATCAATTTGTGAAGCACCTGGGGGTTGAAAGTGCTCATTATGCATCTAGATAAGTGCCTTGGGCGGTCTAGTTTCCAAAATGGGATCACTTGTGGGGGAGCTCCAATGTTGAGGAACACACGGGCTCTCCATATGTGACATGATGTCCGCTAACAATTTGAATGGAAAATTAGCTCCAATTGTTAGCGGACACCATGTCGCATATGGAGAGCCCCTGAGTGCCTAAACAGTGGAGCTCCCCCACAAGTGACCCCATTTTGGAAACTAGACCCCCCAAGGAACTTGTCCAGATGCATAGTGAGCACTTTCAACCCCCAGGTGCTTCAAAAATTAGTCCGTAAAAAGAAAAAAAAGAAGATTTTTGTAAAAAAAAAAAAAAAAGTACTTTTTCATTTTTACGGATCAATTTGTAAAGCACCTGGGGGTTCAAAGTGCTCACTATGCATCTAGATAAGTTCCTTGGGGGGTCTAGTTTCCAAGATGGTGAATAGAATGAGACGGCACTCACCGCTGGTGTGATGTCAATCGGCTTGTTTGTTTATTCATTCGTGCGGTTTACAGGCAGAAGTGGAGGGAGGGGGTGCGGAGGTGGGCGATGGGCACACCGTTTCACACTGGATGTGCTTCAACGGGTCCAACCAACCAACCATTGGTTGGACCCGTTGAAGCACATCCAGCGCCCACCCCAATAGAGTAAAGGCTAAGGGGACCCTGAAACTGAAAATCAAGAAAGCCATGGCTGAGACTGGCAGATCATTGACAGAATGCTTTTCCCTTGCAATCAGGTATACTCCCAACTGAAAGAAAGGCCTATGCCCATATAAGGTATTAGTTGGCTCAGCCCCTAGACTAGGGTTGCTCCAGATGCAACATGATATGCTGTCTTCTTATGTTGTGGCACTCACAAAATGCTTGTTTAACATATATTCAAGTTTTCTCTTCCATTCTAGATACACATTCTGTAGAACGGAGCCACCCCCACAGCCTGGAGAGTGGTGGTAATAAGAAACATCAGATGTTCTGCTGACAACTAAGATGGCTGTAAAGTTTGAGGCAAAGCCCAGCTGGATCCACAACCCACACTGCAAGACAGATGAGCCCAAGAAAGCCACCCAATCATGTAGACACACACCCTCCGCCTTATCCTTTAATGCTGATAAATTGGGGCTCACTGAGTGTTATGTCCCAAAAGAGAAAGAATGTGGAACAAGTTATTACTTTCTGGTTCAATACATCAGACCCTGAAGTTAATTATAAATTTTATGTGTGTATATGGCCTTGTTCACACATATCAGCTTTTTTAACCTTCTCTGCGTTTTTAGCGCTGTTAAAAAAAACGCAGGTGCGTTAACGCAGGGTGCATTTGAGTGTAGCTGCGTTTTTCAGCTCCACTTGCGTTTTTTTTCCCCAGTTCAAAAAATGCTGCATGCAGCGTTTTTGGGTGCTGGAAAAAAAACGCAGGGGTTGCTCCCAAAAACACATGCGTTTTTTTAACATGGGGCCCTATGGGAAATGCATGCTTTAACGCAGGACACATATAGGCACCTGCGTTAACACATGCGTTAACGCTAGCGTTTTTAAAAGGCTCATTGAGGCACCCTGCGTTAACGCTAGCGTTTTTGCCTGCGTTTTTGATGAAAAAATGAGAAAGTCCAAAAAGGATTATAATCCTTTCAGACACACAAGGGACACTTTTTGGCACTCTTAAAAAAAACGCATGTGGTTTTTGGAGTGCTAAAAAAAACGCAAATTGTGTGTGAACAATGCCTATGTGTCACTACTGCCGACATTGACTATTGGTGTTATTGTGAGTCTTGGAACATGGTGTGATGGTAAACTGGGGAAGACAGGACCTACAAACCTACTGTAGCCTGAGAGAAGACAGACATACACTCTTACTAGAATGATTGGGGAACACTGGACTTACGAACCTACTGTAGCCTGGGAGACAAACAGAAGGGGTAGCAGACTCTTTACTAGAATGACTCTGTTACAGCCAAAATACGTGTCCAAACACTGCATCATAGGGTCTTGTCTTACTTGTAAGTCTGACAACTGTCTTCCCCTGCACTTGACAATAGAAAACCCTTTTGCTATTGACACTGGCCTATATGTGATGGACATAAATATCCCACTGGACACTGACTGCTTAAGACACTTATCTTAAGAGTGTCAGGGACTGACCTATTTTAGATAAAACTGAAACCCTGGAACTGAATACTGCCAAAGACACCATCCATGTACAGTGCCCTTCCCTATAAGTAACCAAACAAACCTATTGCTTTCTCTTGACTAATATGACTATTTTCTAATATAGGAGAAAATACTAAAGATTATATGATGCCCCAACAGTTTTATCCATCCATACACCCTTTACATGTAAAATCCAGTTAAGTCAGCCCCATCCCAGAAATTATATGTGTTTCCAAAGTATTAACAGGTTACATTGACCTGTAGCACTTAGGTTCCTCATATTGAGGTTCCACCAGCGCCACTAACTTGGTATGAGACCATTTCTTCCTGAATCAGACAGTAGCTAGAGCTAACTTATGGACGTGTGGAAATGGTGACCTTTATCCATTGCTGACAGTGAGGTGGAAGGACAAATTTGCAATTCTTTTTATATTCCTGATACAATCTCAGATTGTGACTCCAAATGTAGAAAATCTCCATCAATATGCAACGAAAAATCAGAGACGCAAGCGTGGAACCAGCATCCCTACTTCATTCGATATTAATATGTACATTGACTGTAATGGAGTACCAAGAGGAGTACAAGATTAGTTCAAAGCTATACACCAGATAGCAGTGGAATTTGATTCATATTTCATCATCGTTATAGTGAATAAAAATGTGGACTGGATAGACATCTACTATAACTAACAGAGATGTGTTAATTTTAGTAGGAATGCATTTCGAGGGATAGTTGGGTGCCACCTTCACTATGACCTTTCAGAATTTACTCGCCCTTGACATGATCCTGGCATATTAGATTGTGGCTGGTCTGTAAATTGGTTGGGGCTTCATGTTCTAGTTTTATTCCCAACAACACTGCACCGGGTGGTGGTATTAGTAAAGCCTTGATAGGAATTGTGCTCTGTCCAAAGAGTGAGCTGAAAACTTGGGTATTAGCTGCCCCCTCAGTAAGTGGTTAGAAAACACGTTTGGTAAATGGGGGTTCATTCTTAGTGACATAGCTGCTGATAGTTTTGGTGGCCAGTGTGGTATTTGGCTGCTGCCTTTACCCTGTGTTTCAAAAACTATAGACAAGGCCATAGAGACAAAACCTGGACTGCACCCTATGATAGCAAAAGATGGCGAGTACTATGACCAACTGTTGGATGATAACTCTGACCAGCACCCTTATAGTTTCCTTGCTTGTTGTGGCTTGTCTGTTTGCGCGTGTGTCCATCCCATGATGTGACAGGCAGGTTGATCCGCAGAATCCGGTGAAGTAGTGTAGGACGTACGGCTTCTTTTATTAGGGAAGGAGAAGGTATCTGGTAAGTCTGTGGACTTCGGCTGGAACATCCACCCACTGCCTGCCACAAGAGAAGGAAATTGTGATAGGATTAATTTCATTATATCTAGAATCCATTTTGTTAAATGAAACTGCCATATTCTTTTTGTCTAAACAAATGTACTTTATTTCCTCTTAGTGCAAGGCAGAGAGGGGAACTAATGTTTATGTTAGATAATGACATATAGAGTTCTTTGCTAAAAAGTAAAGTAAGGCATAAAAGAATTTGAATACAAGGACTTGAAAAATACACCCACCTGGGTGTGTAGAAAATATTTTTTAACCAGTAGTATGCATGTATGCTAATACCTATAGATAAGCACAGCCAATTGTAATGTTACAATGTAAGTATTTATAAGTTTGAGATGATGTATTAAACACATAGAACATTGCGATAAGGAGAGCTGCTTCTGATACATATCTGTTTCAATGGTGGTGCTCTGATACATATGGTCTCATTGATTTTAATTTAAATTTGGAGCACACAAAGGTTTTATACATCCCATGCTAAATGGTGACGACAAACACCTCCCCAAACAAATATGAGAGCCCGAGGATCCAAACCCAGAATGCTCCCATATGAGAAAAAACAAACACAACATTAGTACAGGCCCTACACCTCCATGAACCTTCATCATAACGCTTACATAAATGGTCCTCAAAACCGTTGATAAATGAGGCCGAACATGAGAACCAAAGTAAATACACCAAACGCCCAATATGGCGTAAGAGTTCATCCCCCTAAAAACCCCAACGAAACATCTCAGTTGTCTCCCCAATACAGAGTGTACACCAAAATCTTATTCTTCCACCTTCTTGCCAAAACACAATCTTCATAGTTTTGCAAGAACAAATCTGAATAGCTACCCTTAACCTAAGTGTTTTTAACACGATAATAGGGTAGTTAACATACTGTCAGACTGCAGAATATACCACCAATTTACCTCTTTGGTCCATTTTTTTTTTGAATGCCACAAAACTTTCCAATTTGTCCTCCATACAATGAACATTGTTCACACAAGCCTCCTTCTACTTGTTTTGAAGGACTAACCAATTTTGTAATATAAAAAAATACTGTAAAACACCAGCTTAGAACAACATCCTAAGAAGTTTTACATTTTTGGCAAAAATCTAACGTCAACCTGTTGACATAAGTCGGGCAAAACAATCTTTCTTTGTGAGGAGACCCCACACTGTCTTAAATGCTGAAAACCTTCCATTTCTCCTAATCATTCCTATAGATGCACCAACTAACTTCAGGCACAGATTGCCTGATATAAACCAAAAGCTACATCGCCATCAAGCTCCAATGCTCTCATGCTTCGTCCTCCTATTGTACCAGATTCCTAATCCTGTTAATTAAATATGAGACCACGCATCATACATTACAATGTACATCATTAGCACATACTTCATACTTCATCATCAATTTTAAACACTGTAACACCAAAGATGCCACTAAACCACAACTGAGGACTGAGGAGGGACTTAGACAAAAGACTTTTGAACACCTGAACCATCAGGTTGCCACCAGAACTGGAAACTTTTCATGTAAATCTAGACTCCTTACCAAAAAACCCACAACCCCCACTACCACCACACTTAGAGAAACTCTCAAGTAAAGCCAGATTCTTTGCCAAACCCATCACTCACCCCAAACTGGGCCAATGCCTCCACACACCAATACTACTGAAAAACTATTCCGAAACTGACTGAACCTACAGCTTCTGCATAAAGCTGCCTAACTGTAAAATTAAAATCCAGCCACTAGATCATCTCTAACCTCCTTCTTAATACAAGCATTAGCTGCCAAAGTCCACTTACCTTCACTTGCTATTGACAGACCTTTGGAACACCTGACCCATTGGAACAATCTGGCAGTCAAAACTACGTTTGCTTAAGACGCACCATCATGGCCTTCCTCAAAGTGGCTACTGACAACTAAAGATCTACCAATTTCTCTTCCTGAAGCCTAAACCATTTTTGAAAACTCAATCTCAATTCCAAGAAAAAAACTCAGAACCATAGCCAGGACCTTCAACTTCTCCACACTAATGAAACTGGAAAGTGAAAGATACCTTTTAAAATTGTACAATAACGTAGCGCCAACCACTAAACCACAAGGACCTACACAAAATACATTGCTCATGTAATGAATTAAAAGGATTCTGGGCACATGCCAGAGTACCCATTCAATAAACTGAAAGCTGCAAAATAGGAATGAGATAGAACACCCCCTGGTACACAGTGATGAACTGAAACTTCACCATCCTTAATACAGTCCGGCAAATTAAAACTTTGTGGGTGCATTGTAGATAAACTGAAAGCCACCTCTTAATTTAATTTCACCATAAAAGCCTCTATTCCTGCTTTCTTAATCAATTCCCCTGTCTTATCAAAAGACACCCATGAGACTGCTGACAATTCTGTTAAGGTGAGATAATGGGTGAATGAGCCAGAACATACTCAGTTCCCTCCACTTAGGCCACTATGTAGCCAGGAACAGACCTGCCCATGACACAATTCCACCTCCTTGCCTTCTATTCACTTTCATTCCACCTGGGTATTTTTTTGCTGACTTCAAATTACCTGGCCCAAGATAGGGGGGCTTAATGAACTGAAAAAAAACCAACATCTCCCCAAAAAACATGAAAGGCAAGAATTGTCCTCACGCACATTACCAGGAGTTTTTTTGTGGACCCACCTCATACCAGAGCTCATGTCTTTACTCCTCTGCTCAAACTGCTTATCCTAACCGAGTCACACCAAGCCCCCCGAAACCCTATATTCCTCTCCAAAGCATTAATATACCCAAACAGGGCAGAGCAATGCTCTAATCCCTTCTCCCTTATTCTACTTGCCAGAATTGCAAATACCTAATGACAAAAGTGTGGCAGTTTCACACTGTACAAGTAAACTTTCAAAACAAAAGCAAATTGAAAATATCCACATATTTCCCTTTCCAAAACCTTTCCTGCATTTTCTGCTGTAATTAAGCCCCCAGCATGACTTCAAACACATATATGTCTTCATTCACCTTACTCCCTGCAACAACCCCACTGCTGGACAGTGTATGCAAAAACCAAAGTAACTACCACATTCTGTCCTGAACCTATATGCACTGGAGCCACCCAAGCCCATGCCAGAGATCACACATTGCCAGTGATGACCATTCCTTCTGCCACTAAAACTACATAGTAGCTCAAAACAACTGACCGCCTATCTCTGTTACCCCATAATTAAGGGCCCTACAATTCCTAGAAGCCATTCCCACATTACTAACTAACTACTAACATTACTAACCCGAATACCCTTATAACATAGTTCCAAAAATTGGTAGATTAGAAACAGTTGTCAACTCCTTACCAAACTACCTTGTAGAAATTCTCAGAACAACTGTACCATCAATCACTGGAACTGACTCTCATTGAGATATCTCTACTCCTGACTACTTCTTTCCTGTACTGGGTTCGACCTCTGCATAGAACCACTACAGAGGCTACCATTGGATTGATCTAGGATTTAGTATGCTATACATCAGAGTCCAGTTGCAGCCAGCACTTGTTGACCACAGGGAGACCAATCCTTTTCATCATCCTGCTGGCCAACACATTATGGGATGGCACTGCAATACTGATCTAGGGCCTAGCAAGACACAATCTAGCCTCATCCCTCAATCCCCAATGCCGACCAGACGAAGGCCGATCTTCTACTTTTGTCCTTAAAGTTCTACCCTTCCTACCAATGCCCTACTGTGGGCCATGACTGTGCAAGTCTCAGACCTCACAGGCCACAAACTAGAAGTAGGCCATGGTCCATGAAAACCCACATCTAGATGGCCGTGTTGATTGAGATTCTTCCTGAGAAAAGAAAGAAAAGTATGAGGAGAAGGTACCATCCTGTGTGCCCCCCAATCCACACAAGATCCCCTAGAGGTCCCTTGAACTCCTCCTGTGCCATCTTTTCTCCTGCAGTGGGTAACACACCGGCGGCCGGGCCCGCCGGGTGCATACTGTAGGAGTGGAAAAGGAAGGGGACATACTAGACAGGACATGCAGGCTGCACAAAGCTGTTCCCACCCTAGCTGAGGATCAATGACTGTCGTGGATGCATGCACCGTCTCCATCAAAAGGTTTTTCATGAGCTACTTCTATGTTGTTTGTCTGTTCCAATGTGCTATATCAAATGATACATTAACTTCAGCTTTACCATTACTCATCAGCCTGCCACTCTCCCCATTCCTCCCTTCTCTAAACCAGGTCACTGCAAGTTTATCTTAACTGGCCTGGCATTTGACCCCTTATAAATGTTAACTCTTTCACACCCTTCCATCTATATTGTCATGAGGCTGGTCCGCTCAATTTTGTGCTTCCAGGGCCTTTCTTTCCCTGAGTCTCAGTATATATTTCACCAACAAGACTAATGGAGATTTGGGATTACGCTCCCACCAGCCCTTAATCAAAATAAAAGGTCCTTTTACCCTGCTTCCATACACAAGTTCAAAGGCGAAAAATACTGTTGATGCCTGAGGTGCCTTTCTATAACAAAACAAAAAATAAGGGAGATAATATTTCTAGGTTCCCCCTTCAGTCTTCACCAGCATCTTAAGGTACCGTCACACGCCGCAATATCACCTGGAAATCATAAAGGCGATATGTTGCAATCAACATGAAATTGCCTCACGGTTGTGGCATGTGATTTTCACGGGAAGTTCACGGCAATAAATCGCCCCTCGGCCGTCGCCTGATTCCTGAACAGTGCTCAGGAATCAGCCGCAATCCTTAAGGCAATATTACTGTGTTGTGGCGTGTGACAGGGCGATAATGATGAAAAGAGCGTTGCCTATGATTTCCTGTAGGCGTGCCTCAAGCATTCTGTAGTCTGCGCCCCGTCTGCGATGATTGGTGTTGGCTACTGTGCTGCCATTGGCTGTCAGTTGACAGGGTGCCATATTTGAAGAGCTGTCTGTTCAGCACCACACACATCTTCAGCTACACAACCGTCCTCAAGCTCAGTGCAAACTGCGATAGACAATGGCGTCATGTATTAGCCAGCCTTCCAGAGCAGGATGGCCAATCGTAACGCTGTTGCATTTTCCAATGAGCGTGTATGGGGCGTGGTGTAAACCACTGTGGCACGCCTATGTCCTCGCCGCGCTGAATATGTACGCCCACATTGCCTTTGAAATTGCGGTGTGTGAAGTGGTGATGGAATGAGGCAAGATTGGTTCCGCTGTAGGGGAGGAGATTTCCGGAGCGGCATATCGCCTTAGGTTCAGGGCAAAATTGCGGTGTGTGATGCCGCCATCGGCGATCTGAGGTGACCATGAAAAACGTGAGCGCGCATGTTAGATCGTCACACAACGCCAGCCAAGATTGCGGCGTGTGACGGTACCTTTAAGTGTTTGTTTAAATGTCATATTAAAATATTGATATAGTCCATTGGTCTGAGGATGATAGGGACTGGCTACAAGAGTTTGTACTTTTATTTTTTTGCTGAGGCTTTACATTAGATAAGACATGAATTAAGTCTCCTGATAAGACACCATTTTAACCCCTTCACCACAGTGATTTTCCATTTTTCCCTCCCCTTCCTCTAAGAGACATATCTTTTTTATTTTCCTTCCATATAGATATATGGGCTTGTTTTTGTGGGACAAGTTGTATTTTCAGATTAAATCATTTATTTTACCATATAATGTACAGCAAAAAATGGAAAAAATTCCAAATGTGGTTAAATTGAAAAAAAAAAAGTGCAATTACACATAGTTTTTTGGGTTTTTTAGTCACCATGTTCACTACGATGCCTCGGGTTGGTACAAGTTCATAGATACCAAACATGTATACTATTACTTTTATCTAAGTGGAGAAAAAAAATCTGAAATTTTTAAAGAAAAAGAATTGCATTTTTGTGTCATTTTCCATGCTCAAAATGTTCTCATTCTCATGATCTGAGGCTGTGTGAGGACTTATTTTTTGTGGCTTGAGCTCACATTTCTAATGAAATCATTGTTGGGTAGATGCCTGTGTTGACCGCCCGTTATTGCATTTTCTTGCAATGTTGTAGCGACCAAAAAATACTTAATTTTGGTGTTTGGACTTGTTTTTCCATTACGCAGGTTATAGATCTTATTAATTGATTTTATATTTTGATAGATTGGGCACTTCTGAATGCAGCGATATCAAATATGTGTATATGTTTTACTTTTTATATAGTTTTACTTTCAATAGTGCAAAAAGGGGTGATTTAAACTTTTTAAGGGGGTGTTTTCATACTTTATTTTTTTTAATATATTTTACTTGGCCACTAAAGGGCCTCAGCACTCTACTGTATGATAGTTTCTCTTGTCTTTTGGGCTGCTGCCTATCTGGAGACACGGGAAGTGATCACTTTCTCCTGGTCACCTCATCACAAACAGGTAGTGAATCAGGACAGCTTATGGAGTCATTACAGGACCCTGGGCAATCCAGGTAATAGCACAAATCCCGTGGATTCGCTTCATGGGACCTGCGATCCTGGCAGGGAACAGCATGATCCCCACTGTGGGGCTTTGGATCATGCTGTCAATAAATGAAAGAGCAATCCAAAGGGCTGACAGCAGCAATCAGATCTAATCACTTTTATATACACATCTCAGCTGACGTCATTTCACTGTAATAGTAGGGATTAAGCAAAACTGCAAACAACTAATCTTAGGCTGGTAACACAGTCACCTACTTATATGCGTGTCTCTTGGACGAGACTCGGATGTGACTGGATCAGTGACCCTGAACGGCCTCTCCCTCTCTGGACGGGAGTGTCAGCTGCTTGTGTTTTTGTGCAGCATCACACTTCTGTCCAGAGAGGGAGAGGCCATTCAGGGTCACTGCACCAGCCTCATCCGAGTCTCGTCCGAGAAACTCGCATATAAGTAGGAGAGTGTGTTTCCAGCCTTAAAGTAAGAAAAGGAAGATCTTTCCAACTGTTGGGAAACTAATTTGTAATAATTTGCTCATCTTTATTGTCTTATTCCATAGTCCAAAACATATGTGTACAACTAAAGAAAGAATAACATCTAAACCAGATAAAAGATGAAATCGTAATATTAGCAATCATTTTAGTGATGCATTTTAAACTTTCGCCACATAACAATCATATAATCATGTAGACTGTGAGCCCAGGATTTCTCCCCTCTTGTATCTGTACGACCAAATTGTCCACATTTATTGTTACTTTTATTGTTACTATGTTACTTGTCCTAGTCAGCCCCTTTTAGCATGTAAAGCGCCATGGAATATAATGACGCTATATAAATAAATAATAATAATAATATAGTCCACAAAAATACTTACTACAAAGAAACTATTTTCTTACAAAATTAAATGTATTTTAAAATGAAGAAAAAAATCCATGAAACATTTGACAATAAAAGCAAAGATTACAAACTGAACAAAAATGTCCATTGCTCTGTACATTCAGAAAAGCATGGTGTGACCTTTACCTAAAATCCCTTGGATGTGAGTTCCTAAGAGAATTCTAAACTCTGGAATATGAATCGTCACCATTTCAAGAGAACTTTGAAAACTGCAGAGATTAATAAATCATAAAGGTAATAAAGTCTATAAATATTAAGGACCAGAACCCTGGAGTAGACTTAACAATGTAATAGTAATTGTTTTTCTGTGTAAATATATTGAAAAAAAAAGTCTTTTGGACTAAACATCACATTCATGAAGCACATTCACCATTTTTCCTAGCCATAATAAAGTGGTCCTTTACAGAACATTTTCAACACTTGTGTCAGAAAACAATACCATGGATAATACCTACGCCCTGTTGGTGTACGCCACTTTGGGAGAGAGACTGGCACATTGTCTGTTTCACTAAAAATATCATTCCATTGTTTCTTCTACTGGAAGTTTCAAACAAAAAAGTATAAAATGTATTCGAGATATGGAGATCAGAAACAGGCCCCAGAACTTCTGCTGCATACTTGTAGTTAGAAATGCTGAGATGTCAAGCCGAGTGGCCTAAACTCTTTTTATCTATTTTTATGTATACCACTAGTGAAGCGCTTGCTGAAAAGAAAGTTTCACTTAATGCCATTTTCCCGAATTTATATTCTTAAGGTTTTCTTATTAGCATTGGTACTATAAACATTTTCGGTGATGTGACTACCTTTGACTATGGCTGCAGTGGATCTTAAAACCTAATTTTCTAAGAAAATTTCAGTATATATTACTTTTCCGCTTTGAAATTTTCTTGGCTTCACTTTAAATGTAGTGTTAATACCCTAAAATGAATTGGAATTGATTAACCAACCCTTCCCAATTTATGACATACACAAATGTCATACACTGGGTCACCTTTGATGAAAGCTCAGGAGCTAAGATTGCATCAAAGCCGGCAGATATTGACTTCGTTATTCAACCAGCATCTGATTATGGCTGAGCTCCATTTGCTGCTGTTAATCTATCAATCTCTCACAGTGGAATTTAATGTGTGCAGTCTGCAGGGTATAAGGATACATATTGGGGTTTATCAATCCATTGCTAACACATTAAAAGGCCTTTGATCATGATTTTTGATATGTAGGCAAACTAGATATTCTATTTGCAAGCATGAGTTTTGGCCATAAAGTCTCCTTACAACAACTGGCACTATCCACGAACAGAAACTTAAACCCTAAACACATTGTTATGGATCACTCACCTAGCCAAACCAGGTGCGTTTGTTGGCATCACATTATTCCCAATAATCTCCAAGCATGCAACAATAACAGTTGGTTTATTCAGGAACAATCATGAACCAAATAATTAGCTTAATAGATCAGCAAGAAATCATTTCTATGTGTCTCTGCAGCATCTTAAAGCAGCTTCCTTACACAGGAAATCTGAATGCAGTCACATGCTCTCCCAGTAACTTTCTGCAGTTTTTTTTGTTCTAACTTTATTAACTGCATACAGTACAAACCTAGCAACTAAACATTTATAGAATTGTTTTACTGAACATATTCCAACAACCCCACTCAACAACTACTTACCCTGTTAGACCCATTTCAATACTGAGTCCACAAACTTGGCTCTTAATAATGGCTTTGTCATACCATCAGCTATCATCTTGTCAGACTGGCAATACACAAACTCGAGTACACCACATTCCACTAAATCTCGTAAGTGATGATGTTTTACATCAATGTGCTTAGTCCTTGCACTAATCTTATCACTGTTGGCAAGTTTAATACATCCTTGGTTGTCTTCATAGATAACAGATGGTTATTTTTTTAAAAACAAAAGGTTATACTTCTAAAATACAGCTTTTATTTAATTAGTTAAAATCTAGACTGTAAGTCTCAATACATGCCAGGGGATTATTTTATAACCCGCCAGGACCCTTCTAGGTATTTATATGACAGGGTAATGCTAGATTCCACCTCCCTCCTTATCTTGATCTCTTTAACACAGTATACTTAAGGGCCACATTACATGTAGCAATGTTCCAGGGATCCCACCAATGATCCGACCTGGCCGGGATCGCTGGAACATAGCTGCGTGGTCGCTGTTGAGCTGTCAAACAGGCAGATTTCCTCAGCAACCAGCAACCCATGTAATGACCAAGACATCGTAGAAAAGAATATAAACTATTCTTTTCCACAATGTCGAGGTCCAGATACTGTATTCTGATAGCCTGGGGTAAGCAGGAGAACGCTGGTAACCAGGGTACACATCGGGTTACTAAGCAAAGTGCGTTGTGCTTAGTAACCTGATGTGTACTCTGGCTACCAGCGCGCTGTGCTTAGTAACCCGATGTGTGCCCTGGTTACCAGAGCTTACCAGAGTTACCAATGTGTACCCTGGTTACCAAAGCTCATCGCTGGTCACTGCGGAATGTCACACGCAGCTACATCACTAGCGAGGTCGCTGCAACGTCACAAGACCTGTGACATTGCAGCAATAGCGCTAGAGATATTGCTGTTTCTGAAGTACCCCAACAGTTTGGGGAAATTGTTACTCCAGAAATTGTTCACTGGTTTTTGCTTATCTAAATGTAGTATCCTTAATACAGTTGGGAAACTGCTACTCTAGAAATAGTCCCTTTGGTTTTTGCTTATCTAATTGTAGTATACATAATACAGTTGGGGGAACTGCTACTTTAGGAATTTTCCTCTGGTTATTGTTGATCTAATTATTTCCAACACAACCTGCATGATTTCTAGCTTGTGAATAATGTAACCTTGATTCAAGTAATTGTATAATTCACTCTCTTTAACTGTTCATCTCTATACTTGCATTATACAATTATTTTGTCATGTCCTTCTTGTGTTATACCTGACCACAAGTGTGTGTGGGCCTCTTGCCTTTTGTTACTCTATAACTTGTTTTTAATTGTTTTTATTCTTATCTCCCCGTTCTAGCCTTCTTTCCTTTCACTTTAGCAAATACCATGTAATTTCACTGCAATTAGGCCGGCTTCACAATTGCGGATGACACTGCAGCGTCTTGCAGATGGTGAACGCAAGCCGAGCACAAGCACCGCCCATACCTATGTTTATTATGGGAATGCACGGTGATACGCTCGGCTTCAGATTGCCGTGCGCACCCATCCAATTCGGTGTGTGATTTGTACGTATGCGGATGCTTGCGTACAAATCACACATTCTCGTCCGCACCCTAAACGCGACATGTCGCGTTCAGGGTGCGGACGAGAATGTGTGATTTGTACGCAAGCATTTGCATGCGTACAAATCACACACGGAAGTGAATGGGTGCGCACAGCAATCCGCAGCCGAACGCATCACCGTGCGTCCCATGTTAAACATAGGGATGTGCGGTGCCTGCACACTGCTTGCGCTTCCCTGCCGCAATACGCAGCGGCGGGGAACGCAAGTGTGAAGCCACCCTTATAGTGTGCGCCCTTAATATAGTAGTTCTTTTCTCCTCTTAAATCCAATACAAATAAACACACAAACATAGAAAAGGGGGGAGGGGTATTCTCAATAGCCATGTTCACCCTTATTTTTGCCCTGCCTAAGGCTAGGGTCACATTTGCAGATTTTAAATGCGTTTTTGGAGACCTGCGTTTCTAAAAACGCATGTAAAAATGCACCCATAGGCCCACATGCAAAAAACGCATGCCCTAATAGCAAAAACGCATGACCCAATAGCAAAAACGTATGCCTAAAGTGACATGCGTTTTTGGCATGCGTTTTTGCCCTTATGTGAGGAGCTGCCTTCAAAAACGCATGCAAAAACGCATGTACCATTAGTACCATTTAGTACCATGCAAAAAACGCGCATGCCTTTTGCATAGGGGCCCATGTTAAAAAACTCATGCATTTTCTAAAAAATGCATGCGTTTTTAAAACAGCACCAAAAAATGGTGCATGCACTTTTTTTTGGTGCTGATTCAAAAACGCATGGAAAAACGCATGGGTGCCTAAAGGCACCTAAGAAAAACCCATGCAGAAATGAAAAGGCCCTTAAAAACGCATGGCAAGTGTGACCCTAGCCTAAGAGTGAAGTTTTAAACAGCCTAAGAAAAGAGAGGTGTTTCTGCTCTGCGATGGCTGATCGTGAGCTCCCTAGCTATAGATTTTAATGTGCAGGGACTCAGTCAGTCAAAAATCTACTCACACAATATCACAGTGAAAAAAGCCCTTCAAAAATGTATTGAGTATTATTATTATTATTTATTTATATAGCGCCATTGGTTCCATGGCGCTTTACATAAGGAGTGGGGGTCTAACCCTTCCTTATATTAAAGGAATAGGGGCTTTTGTCATTTCAGATGAATTCCCCACTAATCATCAGCAAAAGCAGGTCAATCTACCATATATAGATAGTTGCACTGTTACAATTCATGTGTTGGTCAGCTGTTTATATATATATGCACAGAAAATTCCCTTAATCCCTTAGATGTATATCCTACTATGTGGGAGAGTAATAACATACTCTATTAGATATACATCTGCACAGTGGAAGTGAGGGAGCAAATTGGCAGGTCAATACTGATGTTGTTCAATCAAGATACACTTAACGCGTTTCCCCCTTTTCTTTTCTATAGAGTTCATCAGGAGTGAAAGCATGTGGCCATAAGGAATAGATGATCAGCTCTGGGATGCCATGAGGGCAATCAGTGCTCTCCTCTTCTACCTAGATAGCGGCCTCATATTTTCATTCCTGATGAACCCTACAGAAAAGAAGAGGGGGAAACACATCTTTTCTATGTTTGTGTGTTTGTTTTTATTGGGACCTACAGTCTAGATTTTAACTAATTAAATAAAAGCTATATTATAGAAGTACACTGTTTTGTTTTGAAGATATAAGTTCAGATGGGTCTACTTTATCTATTACTCAGTGAGCAGATCTTCCAAAAGTTGTTTCAACCAAATTACTTCTTGACTGACATGAACAGCAGACATATATTCTGCTTCTGTAGAAGATAATGCGACTGACACTTGTTTCCTGCTGGACCAAGAAATTGATGTTTCTCCCAATTTAAACAAGTAACTACTTGTTGATTTCTGATCACTTTAATCTTTATTCCGTTCTGCATCCACATAGTCTCTGAGAGTCAGATCACTTGATACAGATGTCTTAAGATTTAGCCTTTGAGTTTTTTTAAGATATTGAAGAATTCTCTTAATTGCATGGCATGCTTACACATCGGCAGAGAATTCCGACTGTGGCTGTGATATCCGGACGAGTTGTGGTTGCTATGTGCCCAGACTGCTTGTCTGTAGCTCTCATTGCTCGGTAGCAGATCTTCTCCTTTTCAAATTTAAGTAGGATAGATTCATTGGTGTTGACGAACCTTTGGCTTCTGACATTTCAAACTGTTTTAGGACTGCAGAAATTTTAGAACTTTGGTTGAGAAGAAAACTCTTATCTTCCTCTCTGTGGATTTGGATTCCCAAATATGTCACATTTCCAAGATCCATAGTCTCAAAATGTTGGTTGAGAATTTCACCTAGCTTTGCTATTTTCTTCATCTTGATGAGATATGATTACATCATCTACATATCCACCCCTTAGCCACATTTTTCATATACAAAAATGGATCAGCTTAAGATCTTTAAAATCCTTCAATGAGCAAAACTTTATTCATTTTGGAGTTCCATGGTCTTGCCGACTGCTTAAGAGTATAGAGAATTTTTTTCAAACAAGGTGCTCCTCACCCTTTTTTAATATATCCCTCGGGTTGGCTCATGGCGTCTTCAATGTCACGATGTAGAAAGGCTGTTTTGATATCAAAATGTCTCACTGTCATCTGTTGAACTGCAGCTATGGACATTAAAGTTCTGAATGTGGTTTGCTTTACAACTTGAGAAAATGTAGTATCATATTATTCACCATACTTTTGTAAGTACTTTTTGCAATCAATCTTGCCTTAAACCGGTAAACTTTATCTTCGTGTCATATTTGTTTTTGAAGACCCACTTACATCTGATAGCTCTTTTTCCTTATGGTAGCTCCGTAAGCTCCCATATCTGGAGATGGTGAAGGGACTCCATCTCTTCATTAGCAGCATTAATCTATCTCTGCTTCTCGTGGATAGGCAGTTTTTGCATCTCTTGCCATGACTGTGGTTCTCAACCTGTAAACGTGAGATAAATGCACATAGGGTCTTATCCTTTTTACAAAGGGTTATAGCGGTGCATATCAGGAACTGCTCACCTGGTTCGGTTGTGTCACCCACATCCGGTATAAATCGCCTGTAAGATAGCTTGTAGGATGGCTGCTGCAGGGCCGCACCTTCACGATAACCGTAGAAACAGGAATGCTGTAATGGGACAAAATGCTGGAATGCCTGCGCTGCCACCAAGAATCACCAGGAAACAAGAGTTAACTAAGCAGATTTTTCTTTTATTCTATCCTACGCGTTTCAGAGCCTCTATCCGAGCTCCTTCCTCAGGGAACATCCTGATGTTTCCTGAGGAAGGAGCTCAGATAGAGGCTCTGAAACGCGTAGGATAGAATAAAAGAAAAATCTGCCCAGTTAACTCTTTGTTTCCTGGTGATTCTTGGTGACAGCGCAGGCATTTCGGCATTTTGTCCCATTACAGCATGACTGTGATTCTGGCTCAGGAAGTGTTCTGACCATATAAGAAAGGCGTTTAGCTAGGATACCTTTGTTTACCCTTTCTGATATCCTGACTGGAGGCTAACTTGGTTCTTCTGTGTCTTTCTTGGTGGCTTCAGAGGTTATCCAGACTTCGGTGTTTCCCTTTTCGGTAGTGGGGTTTGGTTATTCTTGAATAACTGGTGTAATTTCATGGAATTTGAGCGATACAGAGTTTTCATCAATCACTACATCTCTGCTGATTGTTACTGTGTTGGTCTCTGGGTGTAGGATTCTGTATTTTTTTTGAGTTTTGCTATAACTCACCAGCACCCCTTGCTTTGCATGTAATTCCTAATTGGATCGTTTTTCTTTGGGAACATACTCATTTTGCTTCCAAATATCCTGAGGTGCTTCAGATTAGGTTTCTCAAAGTTCCATAGCTCATTTGGAGTTTTATTTGTGGCATTTCCTGGCAGTCTGTCTTGAAGATAGCATGAAAGCTTTTTCCCAGTACATTGTAGGTAGATTTGCATCAAACAACATACTTCTTTCACTTTCACAGTTAGTGCGGTTATTTCTCTCTGCAATGCCATTCTGTTCTGGGTTATATGGAATGATAGTCTGGAACACGATTCCATTCTTTATCAAAATGTTCTGAACCTTACCACTTGTACTTTCAATTTTATTATCTACACACAGAGCTTTTGGCATTCTTCCAAATTTGTTAAACACTACAGCAAGATATTCTTCAAGTTTCTGTGGAAGTCCATCCTTACTGTGAAGCAGGTAGGCAACTGTGTATCTGGAATAATCATCAATAAATGTGAGAAAATAAATTTTCTTGGTAGGAGTTTGAACACTCATTAGACCGCATACATCTGTATGTGTCAAATCCAGTGACTGTGCAGATGAATTGGTGCTTTATTAAATAATTTTTGATATTTTCCCTTTAAGATAGCTTCATCATTTGACTACACTGGTTAATTTCAATACAATTTGCATGTTGAGCTAGCTTCCTTAGGGGTACTTCACACACAACGATATCGCTAGCGATATCACTGCAATGTCACAGGTTTTGTGACATAACAGCGACCTCACCAGTGACCTTGCTATGTGTGACACGTAGCAGCAATCAGGCCCCCGCTGTGAGAACGCTGATTGCTACAAATCGTTCAGCACCATTTTTTGGCATGCATCGCTGTGTTTGACAGGGACAATGACCAACAACTCTATACTACGCCCGAGAGTGACAGGTCCCAACTGCCGTATCGTTGCTGCATCGCTGGTGAGATCTGACTGTTTGACATCTCACCAGCGATGCACCATTGATCCCAGCCAGGTCAAATCGTGGTCGTGATCGCTGGAAAGTTGCAGCATGTAAAAGGGCCCTTACTGCGTCTGGGTATCTGAGCCCAAGATGATAAACATGGATACAGTTCTTATGCAGATCTTGTCTAGCACTGTACATACTTTCTTTGCATTTTAGCTGATAAAGTTAATCTTGGATTTTTCCTTCTGCAAGAGTGTGACCTCTCTTTGAGATAATGCAGCTGTATCTTTAAAAGTAACTACACTCCCCTGTTGTGGGAGCTTCTTTGCTGACAGAAAATTGCTTTCAAAGCTGGAATTATAGAGAACATCCTTTACTGGGATCTTTCTGCTTTGTGATGAAGAAACTGGCCAGTGGAGTCAGCCGTCTCCAACTCCTTCTGATGTCAAATAGTGACCATTAACTAAGATAACCTTTTCTAACTTGCTCTCATTATGGTCAGAGAAGAAATACTTGCTTTTTGTCATATGGCTGTTTGCACCAGAATCTATACACCATATATGCTTCGCAGTTGGGCCCATATTGGCATTAAATGCAGGTTGTGCTTTTTATGCTAACTCATTCTTGCTTTCCAAACTCTGCAGTGTGCTTTAAGTTGGCTGGGCTTTTTACAGACAAAACATTCACGAGTTTCTTTTACATTGCTCTTGTTTTTAGAGAAGTCCTGTGTCTTTAATGCTGTTTCTGTTCTGAATATACTACTGCTGCTTACATGTCTCGGTTTTCTCTTGCTCTCATCTACAAGGGTGCCTTTAAAAATATACTCTAGGGTGAACTTATCATCTGCCTGGGCATATAGTGCAGTCACAAGTGTGTCATAATTTTCTGAAAGGCCACTTAGTAGAAGTGCAGTAACATGAAAATCTTTAATTTTTTTCTCCAATACCTCTGGGGCACTCCACAATCTCTAGGGCAGGGGTCTCAAACTCGGCTGGGTTAGTGGGCCGCACAGATAAAAAAAACTTATATCGGGGGCCGCATCCCTTGTAGGACTAAGTGATATTTTTAGTAATACCAGAATTTTTTGCTCAATGTAGTAAAGTACAAATCCTGATCCCCTTCTTGTAGTAATGTCCGGTCCCAATATTGTAGTAATGTCTACAGTACATCCTGGTCCTCATTATGTAGTACTGTCCCCATCCTGATCCCCTTTTCTAGTGATGTCCCCATCCCAATCCCCTTTTCTAGTGATGTCCCCCATCCTGATCCCCTTTAGTAGTGATGTCCCTCATCTTGGCTCCCTTTTGCAGTGATGTCCCCCATCCCGATCCCCCTTAGTAGTGTTGTCCCCATCCAGATCCCCCTTAGTAGTGTTGTCCCCATCCCGATCCCCTTTAGTAGTGATGTCCTGCATCCTGGTTCCCTTTTGTAGTGATGTCCCCTATCCCGATCCCCTTTTCTAGTGATGTCCCCATCCTGATCCCCTTTTCTAGTGATGTCCCCCATCCTGATCCCCTTTTATAATGATGTTTCCCATCCCGATCCCCCTTAGTAGTGTTGTCCCCATCCAGACCCCCCTTAGTAGTGGTGTCCCCATCCCAATCCCCTTTAGTAGTGATGTCCTGCATCCTGGTTCCTTTTTGTAGTGATGTCCCCTATCCCGATCCCTTTTTCTAGTGATGTCCCCATCCTGATCCCCTTTTGTAGTGATGTCCTTCATCCTGATCCCCTTTTCTAGTGATGTCCCCCATCCTGATCTACTTTTATAGTGATGCCCCCCATCCTGGTTTACCTTCTTTTTACACCCTCACAAACACTAACACTCACACACCCTCACACACAAACTCTCACACACACCCTCAAACACACTCTCAAATACACACCCACACATACCCACACACACTTACACACTCTCATACACACAGACACTCACACACACCCTCACACACACTTTCTTATACACACATCATGACACAGTCTCACACACATTCACACTACATACACACTCACACTCACATACTCAAACACACTTAAGGTACCGTCACACGCGGCAATTTTGCTTGCAATTTCACTGGCAATTTGCTGGTTGCAGTGAAATCATGGACACATTGTTCCATTTTGTTGCCGTGTACAAATGTAACAATGTGTCCATGATTTCACTGCAACCAGCAAATTGCCAGTGAAATTGCTAGCAATATTGCCACGTGTGACAGTACCTTAACACTTTTCTCACTTTAACGATGCATCACTCCAGTGCAGGAGGTCGCCACGTTGTGCTGACGTCCGACCTCCTCTGTGCTATTACTTTCTTCAGCCGCCACTCAGACAAGCTCTGTTGCTCTGCAAGATCAATGCAATCTGACAGCCAGAGGCCCACAGGTGAAGTCATACGCCGCCATCAGCTGCAGGCCTCTCATTGGCTGATGGCTTGCATTGATCTTGCTGAGCAGAAGAGCTCATTAGTGCTGTGGCCGGAAGTCATAACACAGCGAGGACTGCAGCGGCCCACTGCACTGGGGCGATGCATCATTAAGTTGTCCGAGGTGCCGCAGGCCGCATAGTGATGCCCCAGGGGCCACATGCGGCCCTCGGGCCGCGTGTTTGAGACCCCTGCTCTAGGGTGTTTCTTACATAGTCTTGCATATTCTGGCCAACTCTTAGCATAGACTGGTACAAATTTCTCATGAGAAAAAGCTTATTGTTGAGATTTGTTCTTTTATGCACTTTCTGTAACTCATCCCACATCTCTTTTGCAGTTGCACACTTGCATATATGCACAATCTAATTATCATCTACACAGAAGTAGATAGTGTTTTGTGCTTTCTGATCCTTCCCTAGCCAATCATCTGGTAATGGATAAGGTACAGGTTCCTGAGTATATTTCCATGTACCTTCTATTATGAACAGCATCTTCACCTTGAATTTCCAGGACTGGTAGTCCTGATAAGTCAGGCTTGGCAGTGTGAACTTGAGAGGATTGCTGCTAGTTGATATCTTCTGTTTCCCACTGTTACTCTGGGCTTCTTTTCCTTTGGGTTACTGTTGCTCTATGTTACTCTGGGCCCATAACCTGTTAGCAATGGATTATTCACAATACTCTTCAAGCATGTAATAATAATAGTTAGTTTATTCAGGAAGAAAATAACAAGCTTAATAGACCAGAAAGAAATAATTTCTGTGTCTCTATCTGCAGCTTCTACAAGCAGCTTTCTTACACATAGACACAGGGATCTGAATACAGTCACATGCTCTTTCTGTGACTGGTGTTTTTATTTTGGTTCTAACTTTATTGATAGCATACAAACCTAGCAACTAAACACTCATATACAGGAATGGAGTTGTTGTACTAAACATATTCCAACAGCATTGATGAAGGGAAAAACACCTTAAGATGTTTCTGCAAATTGAGTTGATGGCTTGGTTTTTAATAGTTATGTGACACGACCCTCTAAAAGGTTGACTTTAGGATTGCAACCTTCCATAGATGACTCTAAAGATTCTGTTCTTCTCTCTGCGGTGTTTTTTGCCTTCCTCTGGATCAGCTTGTTGAGCTTTGGGTTGAACTAGATAGACTTAAAGTCTACCTTCAACCTTAAAAACTATGAAGCTATGTTATTTGCATGTTTACATTTACAGAGGAGCATTATATGGACTGCAAGTCTCCATAATGCCAATATTGCACTGTCCACAAAGAGAAAAACTTTACCCCTTACACATAGCAGGGTGCAGGAATTCTGCAGTAATTAATGCGTGATGTGAAGCAGAACTATGAGTATGGGGTTGAAAGAAAGCAGTTGTGTCAGAAAATACTAAAGCAGAGTATAGCTAAAGAGTGTTAATGTTTTTTTGTCCACTGATTGAAGTGTTACCCATGGTTATAATGCCCTTACAAGGTCGGAGGGACACGTTCCTTAATTGATGCAGAATTATAAAAATGTATTTGATACGTTCCTTCCTGCAGTTGTCGCTTATTTGATGCAGAATTATAAAAATGTATGTGATACGTTCATTCCTGCAGTGAGTAAAGCAAAGGTTGTAATTAGGGATGGGCGAATCTACTCGCTAGGACTCGTTACTCGGCGAATAGTAAGGGACTCGCAGGACTCGGTACTCTGCGAGTTTCCCAGTGATTACTCGCACGAGTCCAATGCAAATCAATATCAATCCTAGTTTTGTCAGAAACGCTGACAAAACTAGGATTGTCATTGTCTAGCATTAGACTCGGCTACTGTGCCAGTGATAGCAGGGAAACTCGCAAAGTAACTGCTGTTACATTGCGAGCCAAGTCCAGCTGTCTGCTCTGTGCAGCTACAGGGTCCTAGAGCCCGCCTGCTCACAGAGATGATGTAGCAGTGCTGAGATTGTTCTCAGTCTGCTCATTCCCTGTGCATAGACATCTATCTATGCACAGGGGATGTAGCAGAGAGGACATCGCGTTTTGGACTACGTTGGACGGAAGAGGATTTTTTTAATTAAAGATGGAGTCCCTAATGGCTTTTTTTTTTATTTCAAATAAAATTTTTTCTCTGTGTTGTGTTTTTTTAACCCTTTATTGGAGATTCTTAGTGGCTGGGTCAAACGTGGCCTGACATTAAGAATCTCGGGCTTAATACCAGCTTGTATAACAAAGCTGGTATTAACCCCTTTATTACCCAGCGTGCTACCGCCACCAGGGCCGCTGGAAGAGCGGGGTTCAGCGCCAGAGGATGGCGCTTCAATGAACGCGCCATCTTCTGGGGCGGCTGCGGGCTGCAATTTGCAGCGAGGGGTGTCCAGAAAGCTTGGGCATCCCTGCGCTGCGGATTCCAGCCCCCAGCTGCTTAGCTGTACCTGGCTAGACATAGAAATTGCGCGGAGCCCCACGCATTTTTTTTTTATTATTTCATGAATTTCAGAGTCTCAGAGTCAGAGTCTCAGAGTCAGAGTCTCAGAGTCAGAATCTCAGAATTTCATGAAATAATTAAAAAAAAATGCGTGGGGCTCCGCGCAATTTCTATGTCTAGCCAGGTACAGCTAAGCAGCTGGGGGCTGGAATCCGCAGCGCAGGGATGCCCAAGCTTTCTGGGCACCCCCCGCTGCAAATTGCAGCCCGCAGCCGCCCCAGAAGATGGTGCGTTCATTGAAGCGCCATCCTCTGGCGCTGAACCCCGCTCTTCCAGCGGCCCTGGTAGCGGTGGCACGCTGGGTAATAAAGAGGTTAGGGCCAGCTTTGTATTATCAGCTGGCCCTAAGCCCGAAATTTATGGCGGTCACGCCAATATTAGACATGACCGCCATGAATTTCTATTAAATTGTTTTAAAAAAAACACAACACAAAGAAAATTTTTTATTAGAAATAAAAAAAAAAGCCATTAGGGACTCCATCTTTAATTAAAAAAATCCTCTTCCGTCCGACGCAGTCCAAAACGCGATGTCCTCTCTGCTACATCCCCTGTGCATAGATATAGATGTCTATGCACAGGGAATGAGCAGACTGAGAACAATCTCAGCTCTGCTACATCATCTCTGTGCACAGACATTCATGTCTGTACACAGGGAATGAGCAGACTGAGAACAATCTCAGCTCTGCTACATCAGGCAGCAGGTGGGCTCTAGGACCCTGGAGCTGGCAGCCAGCACACAGAGCAGACAGGACTCTTATCTGTGCGAGTTTCCCAGCGATTACTTACAAAGTAAACGAGTCCAATGCAAATAAATGACAAAACTAAGATTGCTTCAGGCTGAAGCTTCCGAGACACATCTGCGATTTGTAAATCTCACACTACTCGCTATTACTTGCTTCCCCATTCATTAACATTGGACTCGCTAGACTCGCAACGAGTAGCGAGTCCTGTGCTCGGACTCGCTAGAGTCAAGCGATTCCGAGTAATTTAGGATTCGCCCATCACTAGTTGTAATGAGTTTGTACTCCTAGACTTTTGTGTTTCCCTGTGATTTGAAGTTGCCTTTTCATGCCCATGATGTTTTGATCTGGGCTACAAAAATGCTTTACCATAAGTTATTCTTTTTTATTTTATGGTGTGGAGATCAGAATTAATACTTTTTTCTAAACATTTACGCTGTTTCCATTACATATAGACCTCCTGAAGAAAAGTTGATACATGAAATAAAGTAGCTCTCAATAGGTTTGGTGTAGCTGAAGGTACTGTACATGGAGTCTTGTAATACAGATCTGTGTTTGGAATTTATTTCTTATCTATGGTCATTATAGACATATTAGATGGAGGCCCGATGCTATTGCATTGGGAGGGCGGTGATGGGGGTAGACTCTGTGGCGCTGGTGGTCATCTTTTCCCCCTGTGTACTCTGTCTCCTCCTGTGCGCTCTGCGCCTGTCCGTTCTCTCTCTCCACTCATGTGATCTCTCCTTTGAGCTGTCTTTCTCTTGTGCACTCTCCCCTCATGTGCTCTCTCTCCTTTGAGTTGTCTCCCTATGTGCACTCTCCTCCCTTGTGTTCTGTCTCTCCCTCTTGCCCGTGCTTTCTTACCCCCTCATGTGCTCTGTCCATTGAGCTGTCATTTCCCTGTGTGTAATGTATGTAAATAAATATATTTTTACTTAAAAACCTGTTTTTGTGTTTCCTGGTAAAAAATGAGTGGGGCTTCGCTGGATTTTCTGTTGCCACCACAGGTAAATCAAGCAGTTACTGGTTGCCTACTCCTGCTGCCTAGTGTAACCTTCACTGGCAATGAAAAATACAGGGGAGCCCTCTTTTTTTTATTTATTATTTCAATAAATAATTAAAATAAAATTTGGCATGGACTTCGCCATATATTTTATTGCCAGCCAACGTAACCCAGGCAGCTGAGGGCTGTAATTTCAAGCATTCTGGGCCTCCCACGCTGAAAATTGCAGACAGCAGCCACCCCAGAATTGCCACCTCCATGAGAGATGCCAACTGGCGGTTACCCCCTCTTTCAGTTGACATGTAGCGGTGGCAGACTGCGTCATAAAGGGGTTGATGTCAGCTTTTTTTTGACAGCTGACATCAAGCCTTATTGCTAATGTCATTTTTCAGAATGAAAGCCAGCCATTAAGAATAATTTCAGTAAATAGAAAAACAGAACACAGAGAAAAATCCTTTATTACATACAAATTAGGCAGAGACACCTCATTATCCATTTTATTAGCTCCCACCAAGTTCCCCTCTGAAGTAATCCTTTAATTACTGTATTCTTGCAGTGGGGTGGTGTGATGCGTCACGCCACCACCATCTTTGTATACCCGAGTGTAAAAGGATGGCAGCGTGAGTTGGTGTGCATGTGTGTGTCCATATGTGTGAGTCCAACAAGCCATGTGACCCATCGCTTGTGTGTATCTGTTTGTATGTGTATGTATATAGGTGTGTGTGTGTGCATATAAGTGTTGACTCACTGCGCCACATGACCTGCCTTGTGTGTGTAGAGTATGTGTATGTATATATGTGTGTATATATGTGTGTGTGTCCCTGCCATGTCACGTGACCCGTTGTGTGTGTTTATATGTCTGTATATATGTAGACCCCCAGCATCACGTGACCCACCGTGCATGTATGTATGTGTGTATCGGTGTATGTCAGCGCTGCGTTATGTGAGTGACCGCGTGGGTGTAAATGTGTTTTTGTGTTTGTGTGTATGCGTATAGGTGTGTGTCCCCATATGTTATGTGACCCACCATGTGTGTTGGGTGTATGTGTGTGTATTTGTGTGTGTATATGTGTGTGTATATGTATGTGTATGTGTGTGTGTATGTGTGTGTGTGTATATGTGTGTGTATATGTGGACCCACTGCGTCAAGACACCCCGGAGCACTAGGCAAAAGGGGTACATGATGGTGGCGAGGGGGGGACCCAGAACTCCTGTATCCTGGTTGTATGGCAGGGTCTGTGTAGATGTTATCAAGAGATCTTGCTTTAAGAGGAAGGGGTAATGTATGAGAGTGATGTATGGGCGTGCCTGGTAACTTATTGGTGGGGGGTGGGGCCACTAGTTTGAGAAGGACTGCATTCTTTCAAGAGACCTCAGTGAAGAAACATTAAGGATTCCATTTGCAGACTCAGGGAAGTATTATCCTGGGGTTATTACTTCACATTATAGATTATCTGACCTCATTCACCACAGACATCATATACCAGTATAGTATCAGCTCCTCCACCAGATATAGACTCAGTATTACTTCAACAATCCATGCAGCCACATTCTCCTCACACTGTGGCTGCTGTCCTGTTCTCACAGCAGGCAGAGCTGAGATGTGAGATTCTACACAGTCTTCATGACTTCAGGAGCTGATTAAGGATGTCTGTGTACAAGTCCCTGCATCACTGTATCATAGTGGGGGGACAGAGCATGGCTTCCTATGCCTGGCATGGGCTTTATGTGAGCTTGGTATAAGGACAGAGCGGGGATTCCTATGCATGTCGTAGGCTCTATATGAGCTGGGTATAAGGACAGAGCAGGGATTCCTACATGTTCATAGTCTGCAGATGTCAGGGAGGGCAGCTGGAGGGTTCTATGTCTGACTAGATTCTGCACTCAGATCAGGGTATTATTATGCTGAGACTCTGGTGTGTTTGTGTGTTCCCCTCCCCCCTCCTCCCTGTGAGGAATCTGGAGCCCTGGCTGTGATTTCAGCCTCTGGCTGTGGACTGTACCAAGGTGTAGGGGAATCATGTAGGTTCAGGTTCCCACTCCTCACTGTGTGTGTGATCTGTATGTATAATTGCAGGTGCCATATACTTATGTATACAGATCAGGGTGACACATAGTTTTCTTGCACACAGCTGCTGTTATCCCTCCTCGGTATCTACCTGTGATCTGGAGGTGACCCCTATCTCTGCTATGGATGGATCCTGCTGTGGAAGAAAAGCTGGTGATTTCTCATGGACACAGATCCCGGCTCTCATCAGTATACAGTATATGTGTGACTTATAATGGATCTCCACTTCAGCTATATACAGATCAGGCTGTGTACGGAGATCTGTCATCATCAGTATACTGTATATGTGTGACTTATAATGAATCTCCACTTCAGCTATATACAGATCAGTCTGTGTACGGAGATCTGTCATCATGGACTATTTGGAGATGACTATATGTTTTTCTAATACATTAAACAATGACATATGTGCGCTCAGCACAGGCAGGTCTGTGAGTGGACACTGTCCAGTGTGATGCTGCAGCAGATCTGGGGTCCTTAGAGTTGGTGACATTGGTGTGGGGGGAGTCCGGTGCACGGTCCCCCCTCCCTGAGGGAATATACAGGTGATCTGGCATTTTGGCTCTGGACAGGGGTGGTCCCTGGGAGCAGTGGTGGTTACTTGCCACAGGCAGTGGCTTGGTGCCCTTGAAGCTGGGTAGCACGGCTGGGGGGCAACATATGTTATTTTAGATAGGAATTTTTTTTACTTGCCTGACCTTTTTTCCTTCAAGAAACCCTCTCCCCATTCCAGTTATTATAGACTCTTGGGGTACAGAGGGGGGGTAACTTGGAGTTGGTGAAAGTGGTGTGGGGGGGAAGTCCGGTGCACGGTTCCCCTCCCTGATGGAATATACAGGTGATCTGGATTATGGCTCTGGACAGGGGTGGCCCCTGGGAGCCGTGGTGAGTATTTGCCACTGGAAGTAGCTTGGTGCCCTTAAAGCTGGGTAGTACAGCTGGGGGGAGCAACATATGTTATTTTAAGTAGGACTTTTTACTTGCAAGATCTTTTTCTTTCAAGAACCCTTCTCTCCATTTCAGTTATTATGGACTCCTGGGGTACAGAGGGGGATCCTTGAAGTTGGTGCCATGGGTGTGGGGAGGGGAGGGTCCGGTGCACGGTCCCCCTCCCTGATGGAATATACAGGTGATCTGTCATTTTGGCTCTGGACAGCGGTGGTCCCTGGGAGCTGCGGGGTTTATTTGCCACTGTTAGAGGCTTGGTGCCCTTGAAGCTGGGTAGTACGGCTGGAGGCAAGATATGTTAGGAAGGAATATTTTACATGCCAGATTTTTTAGCTTCAAGGATCTCCCTCCACATTTCAGTTTAGATTATGGTAGTATGGGTTTTTCATGCTGCGTATGTGACTAAACAGCCGCTGTTTCCGGAATTATCAGCTCTGCAGAAGACATCACAGGCCCAGTTCAGCCCTGACTCTCAGGGTTGGATGCAACTGGAGTGACAGCCGGGGTACAGACTCCACAGTCTTCAGCACGTTCACCTATGGCGGCAGGCAGCTAACATTACAGCTACATGTTCTGATTCTTACCATTTATGTGCAGCGGTGCCTAGGGAACAAGTCCTGTCTGTATCCAGAGGAGCAGGCAGCCTCTCATTTATGGTTACACCACACAGGACAGCATCACCCATCACTGACAGCACCCAACTGACCAAAGTTTCTACCATTAACGGCTGTCTGCCATGGTTTGACACTCTTAACTTATAAGTAGGTACACAGAGCCTTTACCCTCAATTATCCCAGGGATCAGACAATTTATGATCTGTTTCTTTTGAACATGGATAAAAAAAAAAAAAGCTAATTTAACTTTCATTTCAATGGGTCCTTGAAGCTACTTATTATTGGGTGAATAGGGGTAACTATCTCGGGCGTATTACCCTGGTATGGGAAGGGGAACATGTAACGCCCGGGTTTTTGGAGTGTTACCGTCACAGGTATTGACTCCTGGTTTAGAGGTGCGTCCATCACGGGACTACTCCCGGGTATGACGGAATAACTATCTCAGATATGGACACCCCGGTTGGAGGCATGATCAGCAGGGTGTTAATCCCCCCTCCCCCCTCTCATATTTAAAAAAAGAAAAAAATATATATATAAGGTGTGTATACATGCATATATCTTATATGACTACTTTTTCATTATACCCCCACCCCACTTTTATGGTATGGGCCCTGGGGACATGGTAATTTAGTTTGCATACCTACAAGAATAATTTGGCTCCACCAGGCTGCACTCAGCAGCTGGGGGGGGGGGGAGAAAAACTATCAAGCTGGACTCAGTAGCTGGGGGGGAGAAAAAGAGGTAGTTGTGTTGTTCAGCATAATATCTGTAATTGCTTTCATGAGTCTTGAGAATCATGAGGTTTGGATTCTGATTATCATTGTAATCAACTTCTATTTTTTCAAAGGGGGGTCCTTGAAGTTGATATTAAAATAAAACAAATAAAAAAAAATCGTGGTATTGGGGAATTCATAAGAAGGTATCCCAAAAAAAAAAAGGGGGTTCAGCATCTGGGATGTTCTGCTCATTTTGCGTTGGGGTTTGGACATTTGGTGGATGTGACTCTCATTTTTGGCTCATGATTTGAGAGTGCCTGGCAGGTTTAGGACTCTTCATGGGGAGGTCTCTAGGAGTCGATTTTACTTAGGGGGGGGGGAGGGCACCACCAATATAAATATATTAGACAAATGGGGATCGCTGGACCACTTTTAGAATTATTATGAGAAACTAGCAAGAAAAGGTCCAAAAAAGCGATACAACCTCCAAAATTAATGAAAATATTTAACAAAATTTATTACATATCAAAAATGTCACACAGACATAGAATGATCACACAGAAAAGTAAAAGCAATTAAAATAGCCAAGTAGATCTATAACATTTCATATGACAGTAATGTATCATTGAAAACCTCATTGCCAATTGCCCAAGAAACCGGTTTCAGTAATAAATATATAAAGTACAAACATTTACACCTATGGGGTCCAAAATACCATTCAGAAAGATTTCACCATGTGGATCCCCATCAGTAATCAATGAGATAAATGTATAACCTGGATTCCCCTTTAAGCATGAAGTAAACATCAGGGAACCCCCCCTGAATTTGTTAATACCCACAATTAAATGGTCAAAAAATGAGAGCTCCCCAACAGGCATAAGCAAATATTAGATGCAGAAAAAAGAAGAAATTCTGCAGCATAACCACAAGTTATCACATCAGGTTGTAATTGGCCCAGATGGGGTGAAAATGAAGGGGTTCCTTTGAGACAGGATGGAAAAAGCAAGGGGAACAACAGGCAGATTGAACAATCACCAGTTACCAGTTTAAGGATGCATAAGGGCACGAGGTATGGCGCTCCCCACGCGTATCGCTGACTGCGCCTGGCAGCTTTGTCAGGGGAAGGTGACCATCTCCTGGTCCGTCTATGGTTTTTATAAGCACCAGTCTCTAATTAGTGATTCCCCTCTCAGCTGGATGCAGGAGGAAGTCGGGTGGCCAGTCCGCCCCTCCTACATCCAGAATGCGCATGTGCGTTAGCGCTACTGTGCATGTAAGGCTCCCAGAACATGGCCGCCCGCACACCGGGGACATACACGTCTGCGCATGCGCCGGTGCCGAAGCGCGCATGCTCATGGAGATAATCGCAAAAATTACAAGCGAATTGGTATAGCTTGTCTTAGGAGGGCAAGGGACTGCCCAGATAGGTCCCGGCAGCTATCAGGGACATATTCAAATCAAAATTAGTATTTTATATACATAGGAAGGGAGAAACAGGAAAGTGCACAGTATAGTACAATACAATGGAGCTGGAATTCCACACCAACTGTACATGTAATAAGGTAAAGGTACTGGAATATAATGACAAATACAACAATATCAAGGGGCTTTGGAGAATAAATGTTCAGGAGCATGCCCAAAAAGTAAATTTAGTTTAACAAGGTGGTTCAATTAAAAAATGGCTCCTGACACTGGATGTAGAATCACTCTACACAAATATCCAGCATGAATTGGGATTGGAGGTGGTCTCCTTCTTCTTGGAGTCCAACACAACAGGTACGAGGGTACATGACAATTTTTTGTTAAATCTCCTTTCCACCATCCTGAATTGTAATCACTTTGTTTTTGATCGTACATTTTTTCGACAAGTCTCCGGGACCGCGATGGGGGCGCGGTGCGCGCCTTCATACGCAGGTATCTTTTTGGGTTGGTGGGAGGAAACTATTGTCTACAAATCAAGTACCTTCAACGAAAAAGTTTTTCGTTGGTTTCGATACCTGGACGATATCCTAATCCTTTGGTCAGGCTATGAAGAAGAATGTATTAAGTTTGTTGAAGAATTGAATAGTAACTCCTTAAAAATCTATCTGACTTCACAGGCCCCCGCTTTGTGTGTTGATTTTCTTGATCTTACATTACGGATAGTAGGAAGAAGGATTCATACTGATTTATTTCGTAAATCGACCGCGACAAATAATCTTCTACACTTTGAAAGTTTAAACCCAAAACATCTGAAAAGAGGAATTCCAAAGGGTCAATTTATCCGTTTGAGACGAAATTGCAGTGAATTGGCGGATTTTCGGAAACAAGCATTGGACCTGACAGGACGATTTAAGGCAAGAGGATACCCAAAAAAGGTAATTTCACAGGCCTTCCAACATTCCCTCAAATTAGAAAGGCAGACCCTCTTGAAACCCAACCCCCTTAGAGCCTTGGGGGATCAGGGATTGGGGGTGATCACCCAATATAACAACCAATGGGAAGATCTGAGGGGAATTTTAAGGAACAATTGGGATATCCTCCTGAGTGAACCGCTACTATCCAATTGTATTCCGACTCATCCACGCCTGATTGCTCGAAGAGCAAGGAATTTGAAAGACACCCTCACGGCAAGTCATTTTACTAGACCTGGGTTGAAACTTGGGAGGGGTATCTCCTTGGAGGGATCCTTCCCGTGTGGGAATTGTAATATATGCCCCCTGATGATATCTAATGACACTTCCTTCTCTGAAATTTTTTCAACAGTGAGGAAACCGAGAGGTTATTTTAACTGCAGAACAAGGAATCTTGTTTACGCGCTTATCTGTCCGTGCCCCAAGGTATATATCGGTCAAACTTCACAAGAACTCAGGAAAAGGATCCAACAACATCTATCTAATATTGGAACAGCAAAAAGGGATATTGAGAACAAAGAAAAACGTATTTCATCAGTGGCCTCACATTTTGTGGAAAAACATATGTGCAACACAAGAAACATAAAGATCATGGGCCTGAAGAAGGTCCAGACTAACATCAGAGGAGGAAATAAAACCAAGGAACTACTGCGGCGGCAGTCAGCATGGATCTATAGACTTAACACTCTGACTCCTCATGGAATTAATGAGGAACTCCTGTACACGGGTTCTATAAATAATCCTCTGTAATTTTGCATAGAAATTGTTAAATAGGGCGGTTGTTTCTTGTTTTTGTTCTTTCCCTAAGATCAAAAATATTAAAAAAACTTTATCTAGTGAACCAGTCTGATTACCGCAAAATACGGACTCAGTCTGGTTAACTGGCAGTTAGTTTGATTGGGAATACTATTTGAGTGGGCGGACGTTCCTATTAGACCTAAAAACCTCCCCCGTATGTGATGCCTATCAACAAGCCTTGGCTGACCCATATTGGGACTCCCATAGGTTTGGAGACTGGGTTTCCACTTCCGGGGAATCGGTCTCTCCCTCCCTAAAAACCCCTCCCTCCCCCCACAAAAACAAACACCCCCCCCTCTTTCCTTACCCTACTTATTAACTTCACCCCCCTCCCCTTCACCCTTCTCTCTATTCCCTCCTTTTTCCTCCCCCTTGGGAGAGGTAATAGAGAGAGAGGGGGTTGGTTTGAGGATTACTACTTATTAATCAAAAAAGTTCTTTGTACTGCTCCAGATCGCCTTGTTCCAAGCCATTTTTTAATTGTACCACCTTGTTAAATTAAATTTACTTTTTGGGCATGCTCCTGAACATTTCATCTCCAAAGCCCCTTGATATTGTTGTATTTGTCATTATATTCCAGTACCTTTACCTTATTACATGTACAGTTGGTGTGGAATTCCAGCTCCATTGTATTGTACTATACTGTGCACTATCCTGTTTCTCCCTTCCTATGTATATAAAATACTAATTTTGATTTGAATATGTCCCTGATAGCTGCCGGGACCTATCTGGGCAGTCCCTTGCCCTCCTAAGACAAGCTATACCAATTCGCTTGTAATTTTTGCGATTATCTCCATGAGCATGCGCGCTTCGGCACCGGCGCATGGGCAGACGCGTATGTCCCCGGTGTGCGGGCGGCCATGTTCTGGGAGCCTTACATGCGAAGTAGCGCTAACGCGCACGCGCATTCTGGATGTAGGAGGGGCGGACTGGCCACCCGGCTTCCTCCTGCATCCAGCTGAGAGGGGGGTCACTAATTAGAGACTGGTGCTTATAAAAACCATTGACGGACCAGGAGATGGTCACCTTCCCCTGACGAAGCTGCCAGGCGCAGGCAGCGATACGCGTGGGGAGCGCCATACCTCGTGCCCTTATGCATCCTTAAACTGGTAACTGGTGATTGTTCAATCTGCCTGTTGTTCCCCTTGCTTTTTCCATCCTGTCTCAAAGGAACCCCTTCATTTTCACTCCATCTGGGCCAATTACAACCTGATGTGATAACTTGTGGTTATGCTGCAGAATTTCTTCTTTTTTCTGCATCTAATGTTTGCTTATGCCTGTTGGGGAGCTCTCATTTTTTGACCATTTAATTGTGGGTATTAACAAATTCAGGGGGGGTTCCCTGATGTTTACTTCATGCTAAAAGGGGAATCCAGGTTATACATTTATCTCATTGATTACTGATGGGGATGCACATGGTGAAATCTTTCTGAATGGTATTTTGGACCCCATAGGTATAAATGTTTGTACTTTATATATTTATTACTGAAACCGGTTTCTTGGGCAATTGGCAATGAGGTTTTCAATGATACATTACTGTCATATGAAATGTTATAGCTCTATTTGGCTATTTTAATTGCTTTTACTTTTCTGTGTGATCATTCTATGTCTGTGTGAAATTTTTGATATGTAATAAATTTAGTTAAATATTTTCATTAATTTTGGAGGTTGTATCGCTTTTTTGGACCTTTTCTTGCTAGTTTCTCGTCTCTAGGAGTCGGAGATGGTGGTCGTTGTTTTTCCGGCAATACATGTGCCCCTGAGCTGGTAGCTGTGGCTAGGGGTAATACAGGATGGTTATTCACTTGGTGACGTTTTTCCACAGGTTTTTGCAGCTCCTGGGACCCTCCTCACCTTTTTCCAGGTAAAAAGTATTGTTTGCATGTTGTACGGGCGCTTGATATAAGCGGATAACGGGATAGTAATTAAAGGAGTTAGCACAACATATGCCTATTCCAGGTGCCAGGGGAAAAAAGGGAGGGGTGAACTATTTATCAAGTTACAATACAATTAAATAAATAAAGGAGTGTGGGAGGCTTATTAATGCTTTCATAGAGTTTTTCCCTATAGGTTAATCACATTATATCCAGATGTTAGGAATGTTATTACTTATTATTAGTGATGTTCTATGTACATAGAAGTTTAGAAGTTTGCACACTTAGGGTACCTTTACACGCCGCTACTGGCGGGTGGATACAACCAGCTACTTCACGTGCACGAGCACGCACAAATGGTTACAAACGGTAAACGCACCATCTTTACACGCCGCCACAAGGTGCGCTACGCTACGTTACATCTATCTCTGGATACACCGCCGGGTGCCTCAAGTCACCTTCTCTAGCTCATCTTACCTCATTTACACACCGCTACAACCAGCTAATATGGGCGGACCTGGTGCAGCAGGGACAGCACATAGGCGTGCCACAATTGTGGATTACAAGACGTCCGTACGCTGATAGGACAAAGCAAGAAACCCATGATTGGGCAGGCATCGCAGGAGGCTGTTTAATACATGACGCTCGAGCAATTGTGTAGTGTGACTGGTCAGCTCCTTAAATATGCCGCCCTATGCAGCGTCTACCAATCGTAACGCAGGAGCTTCCACCAATGATCGCTGAAGGGGGGCGGTATCCCGGAGCCTGTGTCACGCCCCAGCTACATACCAGGTACATTGCCTGGTGTCGACACATCCCTTCTGTTGCTTCTTTACACGCCGTTACAGCTCGCTACAATCGCCTGTGTAGCCACCTGTTTCCGGGCAGTGCTCGGAAGCAGATGTATCTGTTGCCGGGTGCCTCCTACCGTCTTTACACGCCGCTACTACGGGGTATTTTGCCGCTACAAGCTACATTTGTAGCCTGTAGCTGGTTGTGTCCACCCGCCAGTAGCGGCTTGTAAAGGTACCCTTACTCTTTTTTAGATCATTCCTATATCATTCTATTTTATGGGCTATTCTTTTATATATTTGTCATTTGCTTTTAGTTGTAAGTGTTTTTATGACATCGCTGAAGTGTTGTTTTTATGTATGATTACAGGTAAGCCCACGGGTTTATGAGTGTATATTTAGGTGTATATATATGGGTATATATGTGTGTGCATATCGACATGCTTATACGGACTTGCTTGTGTATGTGTCGTTGTAGGTGTATAAAAATGTATGTAGGTTTGTGGGTGTGCACGTATATAACTTAATCTCTTGTGCTTGGGGAATTGGTGGTGGCTTTAATAGGCACGGTTGGTGGGGGGCGAGTCCATTGAGGTGTCAAGTGGCCTCTTTTGTGGTGGGGTCGGAGTCAGGTGGAAGTTGCAGACAAGTTAAGGTGGACTAATTTTAACTAATAGAGGATGTAAAACCTCATGGTGGTGAGCAGGCTTGGCTTTGGTGGCCAGCCTGAAGGATGTGGTAATGGTAACGTCATCTGGGGCGGGCACAGTGGTTAAGCACGGAAGTGAGGACAATAGGGCATTGGTGCCTTGAAAGTTTACTGGCTCTGCTCGAATAGCAGCCAATACGTGCCACCCCCTTTATGGCTGTCTGGCCGGGTGCTGGATGTCAGACAATTGTGAATCCCAATGTAATAGCACTCCACCTGACTTCTACTGGGATTGGTAATCCTGTGATTTAAATGAAGCTGTGGCCATTTGACATCCAAAATAATGTGTGGCGTGTATTTGAGTGTCTGATTTACTATATGTATGGTTGCTAAAAAGTGGAGTGGAGGTCCATCCCCAAGTCCAAACATCAAGACATCCTGGAGCACTAGGCAAAAGGGGTACATGATGGTGGCGAGGGGGGGACCCAGAACTCCTGTAGCCTGGTTGTATGGCAGGGTCTGTGTAGATGTTATCAAGAGATCTTGCTTGAAGAGAAAGGGGTAATGTATGAGAGTGATGTATGGGTGTGCCTGGTGACTTATTGGTGGGGGGTGGGGCCACTGGTTTGAGAAGGACTGCATTCTTTCAAGAGACCTCGGTGAAGAAACATTACCCGCCCTCTCGCCCTGTGATATCACTAATCTGGACTGTTTTATTTACCCATTACTTGTATGGTTATTAATATCTTATTTGTGGTATGAGCATTGGTTTGTATTGTACCATGTTTAATTATACAATTTCTACGAAAGTTAATTTTGGCATTAACCTTCTAAGCCCAAGGGAATGGCAATCATTCAGCCATGGTTCCCTAGAGGTTTCCTCCACAGGGGGTTTTTCCTCTCCTGAGCGCTGTAGGATGACTCTTTGTGAGTCAAAGGTGCTAAATTTAGACCCCTTTATGCTTGTGCAGGGGCATCTTTTATAAGGTGTAATTGAAAAACGTGTACAAACGAAAAATTACCAAATGGTGTCACATGTGTTGGAATTTATATCCTGTCACGGCTTGCGGGGCGGCCTGGAGTGGTTCGCATGTGCCCTGGCCACATCCTGATGAAGTAGGCGGAGCCTACGAAACGCGTTGCCATCAACTCCACTCACAATCAGACACTGCTCAGCACCTCCCAGTGACTGACGTGACCTCCAACCCGACAGAGACCCCTGACAGCTCCAGGAGGTGACGCACTTCCTGGAAGAGCACACGCCGAGTAACAACCTCACCCGGAAGAGGGACACTGTGCCTGTGGCCAGGGCACATGGGCACCATTCTGGGCCGCCCAGACACCACAGGAGCCCAGGAGGAAACAGAGGGAGAACAAAGACAGTCACTGCAAGCGAGTGAGTACTTTAAGCATTTTTCTGCAAGTTAATCGCAGGTTTAGGAGAAGTGATACCTATTTAACTGTGCATTGACTGAACGACTACAAGAATTAATTAATTAGGACCATTATATATATCCACAGAAATCACAAAAAGTGGAATTACATACAAGAAGCAAGTGTGTCCATCACTTTGCATTACCAAAAAGGTAACCCACCTCAGTTATTACACAGCATCCAGTCGTTAGAAAAATAGACTAAAAGCGAAAAACCCAATATATTACTAATCAGATGTATTCACTCTAGAACCAGGCAGCAGGGTCATATTTGGAGACTCAAAGCGAATATTCATTTCCGGAATATCTTAATTAGCACCACACAAAAGGTAACCCCCTTCCCTTCCTGTTGGAATGTTCTAGCACCAGGAACGTACAAAATCCAACTTTATCTGTGTATTTAAGGAGGAAGAAATAGCGACACCTAGTGGCAAAAAGCGAGGACTCCAAACCCCAGAAGTGTAACTCAACACCAAGCACTATAGATACCCCTGTGTAGGTAAGGTTCGTCCTGCCACTGTAAAGCACATAAGGTAATACTACCATTAAATGGAACTAATGGGCGCTATCTATTTACGTTATAGAAATTAGTCTTCAAGCAATAATAACACAAGGTACAACTTATCATCCCAGCCTGAAGTCGCTTTTGATTCACTGCAACAAGCAGAGGAAAGAACAATCCTGGTTTGGATATTAGTATAGGCACTTTAATTGGTTTAATTAAAGAGCCTGGACAGTTTTAACTTTATTTAAAAAAAACAATTATTTTTATTTTTGTAACTTACCGTATATACTCATGTATAAGCCGACCCGTGTATAAGCCGACCCCCCTACTTTTGCCCCAAAAATCTGGAAAAACCTATTGACTCGTGTATAAGCCGAGGGTGGACCCCAGCACAGGTACACAGCCCCCAGCAGTGTGGTATACAGGCCCCCCCCAGTGGTATACAGGCCTCCCCAGTGGTAGTATATAGCAGCCCCAGTGGTAGTATACAGCAGCCCCAGTGGTAGTATACAGCAGCCCCAGTGGTAGTATACAGCAGCCCCAGTGGTAGTATACAGCAGCCCCAGTGGTAGTAAACAGCAGCCCCAGTGGTAGTAAACAGCAGCCCCAGTGGTAGTATACAGCAGCCCCAGTGGTAGTATACAGCAGCCCCAGTGGTAGTATACAGCAGCCCCAGTGGTAGTACACAGCAGCCCCAGTGGTAGTATACAGCAGCCCCAGTGGTATACAGCAGGCCCCCAGGGGTACATATAGCAGCCCCCAGGAGGTACCCAGCAGCCCCCTGGGGGTACACAGCAGCCCCCAGGGGGTACATAGCAGCCCCCTGGGGGTCCCCAGCAGCCCCCAGGGGGTACACAGCAGCCCCCAGGGGGTACACAGCAGCCCCCTGGGGGTCCCCAGCAGCCCCCAGGGGGTACACAGCAGCCCCCTGGGGGTCCCCAGCAGCCCCCAGGGGGTACACAGCAGCCCCCTGGGGGTACCCAGCAGCCCCCAGGGGGTACACAGCAGCCCCCAGGGGGTACACAGCAGCCCCCTGGGGGTACACAGCGGCCCCCAGGGGGTCCCCAGCAGCCCCCTGGGGGTCCTCAGCAGCCCCCAAATGCTGGCACTCGCCCCCCCTTGCAAGGGCCCCCCCGCTTCTCTTACCATTCCGGACTTCTGATCCGCGCCGCTCCTCGGTGCTTCATCCTCGCTGCTTCATCCTCGCTGCTCCGTCCGTCTTCTACATCCGGGATCCCCGGCCGCGCGATGACGTCATATGCCTGCGACGGCCGGAGATCCGGATGTAGAAGACGGACGGAGCAGCAAGGATGAAGCAGCGAGGATGAAGCACCGAGGAGCGGCGCGGATCAGAAGTCCGGAATGGTAATATAACCATCGGGGGGGGGGCCCTTACAAGGGGGGGCGAGTGCCAGCATTTGGGGGCTATATGCACTGGTTCCCCCTGCCGCTGATTGACAGGGGGAAGCAGTGCATATTTAATGAGCGGCCCCACGTGACGGGGCCGCTCATACAGCAGCCTCCCCCCGCCTCCTCCAGCCTCCACAGCCCCGGACACAGCCCCCCCCGTATTGACTCGTGTATAAGCCGAGGGGGAGACTTTTCAGCCCAAATTTTGGGCTGAAAAACTCGGCTTATACACGAGTATATACGGTATTTCAAATTTTATATCTGACAATATAATTCTGATACAAATAAATTTTTCAAACCATAAAAGTTTGGTATGCGCTAGATCATTACACCTTCTCTGTTATTATGTTTTGTTTATTCTATATATTAAAAAACATTATATAGATAAATATGTGGAAAAAGGAGAAAAAAATTGAAAAAAAGCCAAATACTGAATCTACAATATCAAAAGCATCCAAGCTTTTCTTTTACTCTTTTTATGTAGATATAATGGAAAGTGTTAGTAAATATATAGCAAGTCATTTTTCAAATTCATGGCAGATGGAAATCTGGCTTCCAATTTACCGTAAGTATCCAAAACACTTTGCGTAAAAGTACCGCTTTGTGCCAATTACCGCATCTTAGTGGACGTGACATAGAAAGAAAAACCTTTCAAATCTGCATCATGGTACATGACGAAATGCCGTACACCGCCAGAGTATGTGCTGTTTTTCGAATAATGTTAACAACATATGTTTTTTTACAGTACGAGTAGTGCAACTAATATATTTTTTATTGCAGATTGTGCAATCAATAGCATAGATGACACGATGAGAGTCACAATTTGCAAATTGGTTGATTTTTTTTTTTTTTTTTTTTATAATCAACTTTTTATTGAAATTTTTCAACATTACAATATACAATGCAATTGGGAAGTATAGACATACATCAAGAAATATATAATGGATCATGTCATAGTTTGAAAATAAAACAAGTGTATATAACTTTCCAAATAATTTCCCCTCTCATTCCCCTCCCCCCCCCCTCCCACCACGATAAGTCTACTTTGGTTCATAAGTCTATGCGTCTCGTGTGTTCTCTCATATGTCTAAATATACTATTTTAGTTTTTGGGATTATCTGTGTATGATTTTCTCATGGAGTTTTATCACCTCCTAGTTTTCCCAGTGTTCCTTCCAGTTCCATCCTTGCATACCAGGTCGTGTTCTTAAAGGGCACCATAAAGTCCCCGATTTCATGGTCTGTCATCATATTTTCAATGAAAGGTCGCCATTTCTGAAAGAATTTTGTGGTCAATATTGATGGTGACCTCAGAGTTTCTGTTCTTTCCAGAAATGCGACGTTTTTCATTTCTTTAATAATCACCTGTGAGTCTGGTAATGACTCATCTAGCCAACATTGTAGTATGAGGCGTTTAGCTAATATGGCTATTGTATGAAATAATGTCAAGGGAGTCGTGGAGTGATCAGTCGTGTCTACATAGTGAAATATCCATAGCAGTGGGGATAGTCCAATTTTATGTCCAGCCAAGGTCGTAGCTAGTGTCTCAACCCCCCTCCACAGGTTTTGTGTTGTCAGGCATGACCATAGTCCATGCTCTATATCTGTCATCGGGGTCTTACATTTGGGGCATGCTAGCCATTTCTGTGTTCCTCCCTGTTTCGATGGGATATTGAAACCTTGTATGATCCCATGCATCACTCTGTATTGGGTGTCTCTCCATCTTTCATTTCCCAGGTGTCGCCTTACTAATTGCCATCCCTCTAGTAATTTTGGTATCAAGTCTTGTTCTGGAAAATATTTTTTCCACCTTCGGAACAGTTTGTCTGGGGTAGTCGGCCTTAGTATCTTTTGTAACCCTGAGTAAAGAAACGAAATGTTTATGTTAGAAGGGTTCGAGTCAATTGTGTTTGCCCAGAGCTCATTATTAATTTCTCCCTTTATATCTAGGAGATTGTCCATTAATTGATGTCTTATCTGGCAATACTGCAGATAATGAGTTCCTGGCAAACCAAATCTCTGCAGTATCTCCCGGCCCGTCAACCACCTTTTCTCACTTAAGTGCATGAGGTCTTTCATGGTGTTTATTCCTTTTTCCCTCCATTTCTCAAAAAGTTTATTTTGTCGGCCTATTTTGAATCCCGGGTGATTCCATGGGGACAGATGTGCTGAGATTTTCCATGAGAGTCTCATTTTTTTTCTAATGGCTTTCCATGTGGCAATAGTGTCCCTGCATACCATCGTGTTTTTGATCTTTTTCGGTAAAGCCGACAGCGGGGAGTGGAGGAGAGCCGTCAACCCCCACGGCTTGGCCAGTTCACTTTCCAATGTGACGTCAGAGTATCTATCTGTATTATGCAACCAGTCTGCCACATGTCTGGCCATACAGGCAAGGTTGTAGCCCCTTATATCTGGTAGTCCCAGTCCTCCCGAGTCTTTTGTCTGTAGAAGTGTCTGCATTGCTATCCTCGCTCTCCCCCCTCTCCATAAAAATTTTGAGAACGCCTTATTGAGCCGCTTAATATCGGCGTGCTTCAATAATAAGGGAATAGTTTGGAGTGGATAAAGGAGTCTCGGAAAACTGATCATTTTGATCAAGTGCGCCCGACCTGATAGAGACAGGGGCAGGTCTTTCCATCTCAGTAGTTCGTTTTCAATTTTTTCAATTATGGGGGCATAATTATACCGATATATCTGAGCAGTTGATCTGGCCAGTTGAATTCCCAGGTAGCGAATCTTATCTTTTGCTATTGGTATATTATCATACTGATTTCCCATTGACAGGGGAGGTGTATTCTGCAGGAACATGATTTCGCATTTGTTTTTGTTAAGTGTGAAACCCGAAGATCTGCCCAGTCGCTCTATCTCTGTGAGGACATTTTTGAGATCCTTGTCTGGATCATTTAAGAAAAGGATGACATCGTCGGCAAACATCGCCAGACGCACCTCCTTCGCCCCCACCATGATGCCCTTGAAAATCTTGTGATGTTCTAGGTATATAGCCAATGGTTCGATTGCCATATTGAAAAGTAAGGGCGAGAGTGGGCATCCCTGTCTAGTTCCTTTATTAAGGCTGATTGCGTCTGATAAGAAACCCGGTATGCTCACCTTGGCTTTTGGGTTACTATATAGGGCCCTAATATATGTACGAAAGTTACCCGTTAGGTTATATATTTTGAAGACCTTATCCAGCCATGTCCATCGTACGTTATCAAAAGCCTTCTCGGCATCTAATGTGACTATGGCTGGGTAACCTCTCTCATCTTCATCCCTCCCCCTCACTACGTCCATTATCAGCATTGCTTTACGTATGTTTGTTGTAGTGGATCTGCCTTTTATGAAACCTGCTTGGTGGGGGGGTATTATGCTTGGCATAATTGTGGCCAGGCGCTCAGCCATTATTTTTGACATTAATTTTAGGTCTTGATTAATTAACGATATTGGTCGGTATCCCGATGGGTCTAGGGTGTCTTTTCCTGTTTTGGGAATTAATTTAATGTGGGCCATATTCATGGCCTCCGGTATTTGGGCTCCTTGTAAAAATCCATTATATAGGTCAGTAAGTATCGGGGTGACCTGATCTTTCATAGCTTTGAAATAAGCTCCGTTAAACCCGTCAGGTCCGGGCGCCCTGTTCGCACTCAATCCCCCTATTGCTCCCTTGACCTCATCTTCTGTGACCGGGCTATTAAGGAGTAGCAAATTATCATCAGTTAATTTTGGTAAGGGGAGCGAGTCTAGCCAGGCAGCACCTCCGTTGTCAGTGTCTCCATTGTCTTGATCTGAATATAGGGTTGCATGATACTTTCCCAATGTCTGGACCACCTCTTTGGGGTTGTTTCTAACTACTCCGTGTCTGTCTCGTATTTTAAGGACATGAGTCTGGGGTCTTTTTTCTCTCGCCAAATTGGCTAACAGACGTCCAGCCTTATCTCCAAACCTGTGGAGTTTAAGATCTATATGTGTTTTGTACAAGGCCTCTCGTCTGGCCGCCCATTCATCAAACTCTTTTTTCGCTTGTTGCCATGATTTCTTATTGGCCTCCGTTCCTACTTCCTGATATATACAGTATGCTTCTCTAACTGCTGAGCTGGTTTTGCTATATTGGTCTCTTATAATTTTTTTACGTTTTATTTCGTGCGCCATAATATGCCCGCGCATTACCGCCTTCCCCGCTTCCCAAAACAGAGGGGGATCTGAACGATGGATTTCGTTATCTCTAGAGTAGCTTTGCCACCATTCCTTCATCATTGTCTCGAAATTTTCTTCACGTGCCAATGAGTCTGGAAATCGCCAGAGTATGTCATTTCCTTTTGGGTAAGAATTACTAATTTCCAAAAGTACTGGGCTATGATCGGAGATAACCATCGTTTCAATATTTATTTCCATCACCCTCTGGAGTAGATGCGGGGAGGTCAAGAACGTATCTAATCGTGACCACGTATTATGGGCATGTGAATAATGCGTGTACTCCCTGCCCAGCGGATGTAAAGTTCGCCAAGCGTCGGGCACCGTGCAATTAACCGTTAGCTCTGTCAGGAAGCTCTGTTGCTCATTTCCATCTTTTCGTTGCGAAGTTCGTGGCTGAGACCCTCGTCTGTCTTCTAGTTCATTTAGAACCATATTAAAGTCGCCCCCTATTAGTTTAACAGGTTCTTTGTCAGTCAGTAGGCGCTGTCGAATGTCATTGAAAAAAGTCCGTTGGGCTGTGTTGGGAGCATATACATTGTAAACACTCAGTACATCATTTTGTAATTGCAAGACTAAATGACTCAATCTTCCCTCATCATCTGTGTCATGTGTTACAACTTCGTGTGCCATAGTTTTATTAATCAGAGTTAAAACCCCTGCTTTCCGGTTGACTGCCCCGGAGCCATATATTTCGCCTACCCACATCTTTTTTAGGTGAAAAAAGTCTTCTTTGGTCAGGTGGGTTTCCTGGAGTAGCGCCACGTCTACTTTTAGTCGTTTGAGATGTCGCAGTATCATCATGCGCTTAGCTGGGGAGCACATCCCCTTGACGTTCCAGGTTACCCACCTGACCATGGTGATACTATATCTTTCAGTAATACATAGCAAGGTGTACTTATATAATGGGATCGGACCCACCATGTCTCGAATTTTATGTCGCATGACATTATCCTACACATTTTCCCTCTTATGTATTTTCTTGGGAGAGACAATTCTAACTTAGATACATATTCGCAATATTTCAAAGATCCCTTCAAGACCGTTATGATATCGTATTCCCTACCCCTCCCTGTAAAATCCCTCCCTTTTTCCATTTTGCTCACTTCTCTTTTTTCCTCCATTATCATCTCCTCCGGCTTCTTAAGGAATCCAAGGCCAATAGATGTTTCTGTATGTGAGAACCACCGCTTAGGTCAGTTACAGCCCGTATATGATTAACAAGGCGATGACAGGAAGAAAAGGAGAGGAGGAACTAATCACGTTACTCCAAGATATATACATAAATTCCCTTACTGGACCCTCCCCTTCCCTTATTCATATCATTTCCCGCCCTCTCTCCCTGCAGTTCTCGGGAGCAAAATATACCTTTTTTTTTTTTTTTTTTTTTTTTTTTTACCCCCCCCTCCACGTATGTGTGTGTTAGAACAATTTGGTTCCACCAGCTTTCATCCTTCTTAATGAGGAGACTTCCGGGTTGTCTGTGTCCGTCTGCATTTATGCCTTGAGATGGCAAAGTTCTTGTCCCATCGATAATTTTCAGTTGGTATGTCGATCAATCAAACAAATGTTCGTCTATTCCATCGGGGTGTCTATTAGGTTCATTTTCGCACAAGTGTCTCGTATATTTTGACACGTGGTTCAATTCACACGTCTGGGTAGGTGTGCTTTTAATTGAATCTTGTCGCTTGGACGTCTTGGACGTCTTTTTTGGCTGTGCCAGACTTCTTCCTGGACCATTCTGTTTTTTGCTGTCTTTGATTGTTCAGTGGTGGTCGATCTGGCGTCATCGCTCCCATATTTGCACCTGAGCGTAAATGATAGGGACGTTGCGTTTCCCCATCCCCCGATTCTATTAGCTGGCTGTTTAGCGTATTCCTGGAGTTTGGGGAGGTTGGGGTGGAGCCGGATGGTAGCATTCGTTGTCTTAGCACAAAATCCATGGCATCCTTAGACGAGTGAAATGACTTTGTCTCTCCTCCTGGTGCTCTAAATCTCAAAGTAGCCGGGAATAGCATCTGAAATCTCACGTTTTTCTTGTAGAGTAGTGTGCATAGTTCGCTGAATCCCTTACGTTTCCTCATAACTTCCGCAGAGTAATCCTGGTAAAGGAGCACTTTGTGTCCTCGTATGTGTAGGGGGATACGGCTTGCTTTATACGCTCTCAAAATCTCCTCTTTATCACGGTCATTTAGGTATTTCGCTATGGCATGTCTGGGTTTAGTCGCCTCTTTTGCTTGTGGTTGATTTTATATACGGTGCCATTGGATGAAATAAATTATTTTTTCGTAATTGCTGCATATTCGCATACATTACATCTAGAACCAGCACATTAATGAAAACCTCTGACACGCAGTCATGTCGTAAAATTAGATATGGAACAAAATAAAGTGGGAGATAGAAAATTGCCCAGTGATTTACCCCATTTTGCCACTACTTTGCAGCCATCATGTAAAATATTGGAAAAAATGTTGCCTTGATTGAGGACTGGAATATATTTGTATATAATCCTTCTAATGCTATTAAACTGGAGACTATACGGCATACTGAAAACTATATCACTTCTCTTTTGATCATTGCTATGCATTTTATGTTTGTTTGTGTTTTTAGTTTGCTGTGAATTATTCTCCAGAGATGAGGTGTTTCCCAACAGGGATTCTCTACATTTTGTTTTAACAGCATCATCAAAGGATTTCTTAATATGACATTATTTACAGTTGTGGCCAAAAGTATTGACATCCCTGCAATTCTGTCAGATAATACTCAGTTTCTTCCTGATAATGATTACAATCACAAATTCTTTGGTATTATTATCTTCATTTAATTTGTCTTGAATGAAAAAACACAAAAAGATTTGTCCTAAAGCCAAATTGGATATAATTCCACACCAAACATAAAAAAGGGGGTGGACAAAAGTATTGTCACTGTTAGAAAAATCATGTGATGCTTCTCTAATTTGTGTAATTAACAGCACCTGTAACTTACCTGTGGCACCTAACAGGTGTTGGCAATAACTAAATCACACTTGCAGCCAGTTGACATGGATTAAAGTTGACTCAACCTCTGTTCTGTGTCCTTGTGTGTACCACATTGAGCATGGAGAAAAGAAAGAAGACCAAAGAACTGTCTGAGGACTTCAGAAACCAAATTGTGAGGAAGTATGAGCAATCTCAAAGGCTACAAGTCCATTTCCAAAGACCTGAATGTTCCTGTGTCTACCGTGCACAGTGTCATCAAGAAGTTTAAAGCCCATGGCACTGTGGCTAACCTCCCTAGATGTGGACGGAAAAGAAAAATTGACGAGAGATTTCAACGCAAGATTCTGCGGATGGTGGATAAAGAACCTCAACTAACATCCAAACAAGTTCAAGCTGCCCTGCAGTCCGAGGGTACAACAGTGTCAACCCATACTATCCGTCGGCGTCTGAATGAAAAGAAACTGTATGGTAGGATACCCAGGAAGACCCCACATCTCACCCCGAGACATAAAAAAAGCCAGGCTTGAGTTTGCCAAAACTTACCTGAGAACTGCCGCGATCAGCGAAAAACGCTGATGTGAAAGGGGCCTTACTCTATGATTACTAAAGCATACCAGCAGACAACTGGCACCTTTCTGAAGCATTTCCCATACTTGCTAGTGAAGCTGGAGTAACGTAGAAGCTCTCCAAAAAAAGTCTTTCCTAAACTATGACATGTGTGTCTGTATGTGTGTATATGTGTATGTCCCCGCCATGTCACGTGACCCCCTGCGTCACGTGACCCCCCTCGTGTGTATATGTGTATACTTTTGTATACATGTGTATGTGCATATGTGGATCTGTAGCATCATGTGACCCACCATGTGTGTATAATGTGTTTTTGTATGTGTGTGTGTATATGTGTACGTCCCTGCCACATCAAGTGACCCACTGCGTGTGAGTATATGTGTGTGTGTATATGTGTATGATGTGACCCACCGCATCATGTGACCTGCCACGTGTGTATGTATATATATGTGTATATACATGTGTGTATATATGTGTGTATGTATATGACTTGACCTGCTGCGTATGTGTATATGTGTGTATATATATATATGTGTGTGTGTATATATGTGTTGACCCACCACATGTGTATGTGTGTATATATGTGTGTGTTCCCGCCGTGTGTGTGTATATGTGGAACTGCTGCATCACGTGACCCACCATGTGTGCATGTATATATGTGTGTTTAGATACGTGTGCGTATATAAATGTTTCTATATGAATATCTTCCCACTGTGTCACATGACCTGCCGCATGTGTGTATATGTATGTGTATATATGTATGTATGTCCCTGCCGTGTCATGTGACCCACCACGTGTGTGTGTATACATGTGTATATGTATGTGTATATACATGTAAGTGCATATGTGGACCCCGTGCATCACGAGACCCGCCGTGTGTAAATACATATATATATATATATATATATATAACTAGAAAAAAATAGAAAAAAATACTCTGCAGCACTCGGTTACTACCAATGATGTACATATGCTAATAAGCTATATATATATATGAGAAAAAAGTTAAAAACTTACGTTTTTTCAAAAAACTCAAAATCTTATCTTTTTATTTCTGAAGTTCTTGGTACACACATTGGCCAATGTCTGTTTGCTCGTCGACTGCGACAAAGTGACTTCAGGTCCGACGAGTCCTAACGCTGACATCCCTGTCCTCCTTGTCCACCCTACCCCACTACTAAGTGGGCGGACACCATCTAGACCCTAGATCACCTGTGGTCAACAAGGGTGCAAATTGCAGCATGGAGCCAGCCACTCCATAAGATACAAAACAGAAAAAAAACTGCATAGCACTCACAGACTAATGTGAACCGGTGCCAGCAGGGCTGCTGGATCAAATAACTAGAAAAAAATACTCTGCAGCACTCGGTTACTACCAATGATGTACATATGCTAATAAGCTATATATATATATGAGAAAAAAGTTAAAAACTTACGTTTTTTCAAAAAACTCAAAATCTTATCTTTTTATTTCTGAAGTTCTTGGTACACACATTGGCCAATGTCTGTTTGCTCGTCGACTGTGACAAAGTGACTTCAGGTCCGACGAGTCCTAACGCTGACATCCCTGTCCTCCTTGTCCACCCTACCCCACTACTAAGTGGGCGGACACCATCTAGACCCTAGATCACCTGTGGTCAACAAGGGTGCAAATTGCAGCATGGAGCCAGCCACTCCATAAGATACAAAACAGAAAAAAAACTGCATAGCACTCACAGACTAATGTGAACCGGTGCCAGCAGGGCTGCTGGATCAAATAACTAGAAAAAAATACTCTGCAGCACTCGGTTACTACCAATGATGTACATATGCTAATAAGCTATATATATATATGAGAAAAAAGTTAAAAACTTACGTTTTTTCAAAAAACTCAAAATCTTATCTTTTTATTTCTGAAGTTCTTGGTACACACATTGGCCAATGTCTGTTTGCTCGTCGACTGCGACAAAGTGACTTCAGGTCCGACGAGTCCTAACGCTGACATCCCTGTCCTCCTTGTCCACCCTACCCCACTACTAAGTGGGCGGACACCATCTAGACCCTAGATCACCTGTGGTCAACAAGGGTGCAAATTGCAGCATGGAGCCAGCCACTCCATAAGATACAAAACAGAAAAAAAACTGCATAGCACTCACAGACTAATGTGAACCGGTGCCAGCAGGGCTGCTGGATCAAATAACTAGAAAAAAATACTCTGCAGCACTCGGTTACTACCAATGATGTACATATGCTAATAAGCTATATATATATATGAGAAAAAAGTTAAAAACTTACGTTTTTTCAAAAAACTCAAAATCTTATCTTTTTATTTCTGAAGTTCTTGGTACACACATTGGCCAATGTCTGTTTGCTCGTCGACTGTGACAAAGTGACTTCAGGTCCGACGAGTCCTAACGCTGACATCCCTGTCCTCCTTGTCCACCCTACCCCACTACTAAGTGGGCGGACACCATCTAGACCCTAGATCACCTGTGGTCAACAAGGGTGCAAATTGCAGCATGGAGCCAGCCACTCCATAAGATACAAAACAGAAAAAAAACTGCATAGCACTCACAGACTAATGTGAACCGGTGCCAGCAGGGCTGCTGGATCAAATAACTAGAAAAAAATACTCTGCAGCACTCGGTTACTACCAATGATGTACATATGCTAATAAGCTATATATATATATGAGAAAAAAGTTAAAAACTTACGTTTTTTCAAAAAACTCAAAATCTTATCTTTTTATTTCTGAAGTTCTTGGTACACACATTGGCCAATGTCTGTTTGCTCGTCGACTGCGACAAAGTGACTTCAGGTCCGACGAGTCCTAACGCTGACATCCCTGTCCTCCTTGTCCACCCTACCCCACTACTAAGTGGGCGGACACCATCTAGACCCTAGATCACCTGTGGTCAACAAGGGTGCAAATTGCAGCATGGAGCCAGCCACTCCATAAGATACAAAACAGAAAAAAAACTGCATAGCACTCACAGACTAATGTGAACCGGTGCCAGCAGGGCTGCTGGATCAAATAACTAGAAAAAAATACTCTGCAGCACTCGGTTACTACCAATGATGTACATATGCTAATAAGCTATATATATATATGAGAAAAAAGTTAAAAACTTACGTTTTTTCAAAAAACTCAAAATCTTATCTTTTTATTTCTGAAGTTCTTGGTACACACATTGGCCAATGTCTGTTTGCTCGTCGACTGCGACAAAGTGACTTCAGGTCCGACGAGTCCTAACGCTGACATCCCTGTCCTCCTTGTCCACCCTACCCCACTACTAAGTGGGCGGACACCATCTAGACCCTAGATCACCTGTGGTCAACAAGGGTGCAAATTGCAGCATGGAGCCAGCCACTCCATAAGATACAAAACAGAAAAAAAAAAACTGCATAGCACTCACAGACTAATGTGAACCGGTGCCAGCAGGGCTGCTGGAGCAATTTGCACCCTTGTTGACCACAGGTGATCTAGGGTCTAGATGGTGTCCGCCCACTTAGTAGTGGGGTAGGGTGGACAAGGAGGACAGGGATGTCAGCGTTAGGACTCGTCGGACCTGAAGTCACTTTGTCGCAGTCGACGAGCAAACAGACATTGGCCAATGTGTGTACCAAGAACTTCAGAAATAAAAAGATAAGATTTTGAGTTTTTTGAAAAAACGTAAGTTTTTAACTTTTTTCTCATATATATATATAGCTTATTAGCATATGTACATCATTGGTAGTAACCGAGTGCTGCAGAGTATTTTTTTCTAGTTATTTGATCCAGCAGCCCTGCTGGCACCGGTTCACATTAGTCTGTGAGTGCTATGCAGTTTTTTTTCTGTTTTGTATCTTATGGAGTGGCTGGCTCCATGCTGCAATTTGCACCCTTGTTGACCACAGGTGATCTAGGGTCTAGATGGTGTCCGCCCACTTAGTAGTGGGGTAGGGTGGACAAGGAGGACAGGGATGTCAGCGTTAGGACTCGTCGGACCTGAAGTCACTTTGTCGCAGTCGACGAGCAAACAGACATTGGCCAATGTGTGTACCAAGAACTTCAGAAATAAAAAGATAAGATTTTGAGTTTTTTGAAAAAACGTAAGTTTTTAACTTTTTTCTCATATATATATATAGCTTATTAGCATATGTACATCATTGGTAGTAACCGAGTGCTGCAGAGTATTTTTTTCTAGTTATTTGATCCAGCAGCCCTGCTGGCACCGGTTCACATTAGTCTGTGAGTGCTATGCAGTTTTTTTTCTGTTTTGTATCTTATGGAGTGGCTGGCTCCATGCTGCAATTTGCACCCTTGTTGACCACAGGTGATCTAGGGTCTAGATGGTGTCCGCCCACTTAGTAGTGGGGTAGGGTGGACAAGGAGGACAGGGATGTCAGCGTTAGGACTCGTCGGACCTGAAGTCACTTTGTCGCAGTCGACGAGCAAACAGACATTGGCCAATGTGTGTACCAAGAACTTCAGAAATAAAAAGATAAGATTTTGAGTTTTTTGAAAAAACGTAAGTTTTTAACTTTTTTCTCATATATATATATAGCTTATTAGCATATGTACATCATTGGTAGTAACCGAGTGCTGCAGAGTATTTTTTTCTAGTTATTTGATCCAGCAGCCCTGCTGGCACCGGTTCACATTAGTCTGTGAGTGCTATGCAGTTTTTTTTCTGTTTTGTATCTTATGGAGTGGCTGGCTCCATGCTGCAATTTGCACCCTTGTTGACCACAGGTGATCTAGGGTCTAGATGGTGTCCGCCCACTTAGTAGTGGGGTAGGGTGGACAAGGAGGACAGGGATGTCAGCGTTAGGACTCGTCGGACCTGAAGTCACTTTGTCGCAGTCGACGAGCAAACAGACATTGGCCAATGTGTGTACCAAGAACTTCAGAAATAAAAAGATAAGATTTTGAGTTTTTTGAAAAAACGTAAGTTTTTAACTTTTTTCTCATATATATATATAGCTTATTAGCATATGTACATCATTGGTAGTAACCGAGTGCTGCAGAGTATTTTTTTCTAGTTATTTGATCCAGCAGCCCTGCTGGCACCGGTTCACATTAGTCTGTGAGTGCTATGCAGTTTTTTTTCTGTTTTGTATCTTATGGAGTGGCTGGCTCCATGCTGCAATTTGCACCCTTGTTGACCACAGGTGATCTAGGGTCTAGATGGTGTCCGCCCACTTAGTAGTGGGGTAGGGTGGACAAGGAGGACAGGGATGTCAGCGTTAGGACTCGTCGGACCTGAAGTCACTTTGTCGCAGTCGACGAGCAAACAGACATTGGCCAATGTGTGTACCAAGAACTTCAGAAATAAAAAGATAAGATTTTGAGTTTTTTGAAAAAACGTAAGTTTTTAACTTTTTTCTCATATATATATATAGCTTATTAGCATATGTACATCATTGGTAGTAACCGAGTGCTGCAGAGTATTTTTTTCTAGTTATTTGATCCAGCAGCCCTGCTGGCACCGGTTCACATTAGTCTGTGAGTGCTATGCAGTTTTTTTTCTGTTTTATATATATATATATATATATATATATATATAATTGCCTAGAGTTCTACATCCGGACAAAAGCCAACTTCCGTGGCTTTGTCCGGAGATAAATGTCGGGAGATAAGTGACGTCACCAGCGTCACCAGCGTCTACTACACCCGCTCAGGGTGGACCAAGATGGCGGCCCTAAGCGGAGCGGACCTCAGGAAGGTCTGCTGCGCTTAGGGCCGACTTCCGGCGGACATTTATCTCCGGAGCGGCCGCGAGGTAGCCGGGAGCCGAGCGTGGATCCGCGAGCCGACCAGAGGTTGGCTCGGGGATCCACGCGCCGAATGGAGCGGACACGAGGTAGCCGGGAGCCGACCTCACCTCCCGGCTACCTCGCGCCGCCGGAGCGATCCGGGGATCTCCATGCCGGGCATATCCATGGCTCAGCTCCGGGGAGCTGCGAGCCAGCTGGGATTTGCCCGGTACCGCCGCCGCAATTCTGATTGGTCGCTCGCTTGCGAGCGACCAATCAGATTCAAGCGGCGGCTCAGCGCCATGTTTAAAAATCTAAAAAGTGAAAAAAAATAATTTTAAAGATGGCGCCGTGTTTCCCGTCGCTCTTCTCATTTGTCGCCGTCAGGGCGCGAGCGACCAATGAGAAGAGTGGGGTGGGGCACGGCTGGATTTCAAATATGGTGCAGTGCCCCGCCCCACAGTTCCCGCTGGATTTCAAATATGGTGCAGTGCCCCGCCCCACTCTTCTCATTGGTCGCTCGCGCCTAGCGGCGACCAATGAGAAGAGTGCCGCCATCTTTTAAATTTTATTTTTTTTTACAATTCTTAGATTTTGAAACATGGCGCCGTGCCGTGGCTTGAATATGATTGCGGCGGCGGTACCAGCAAATCCGGGCTGGCTCGCGGCTCCCCGGAGCTCAGGCGCGGATATGCTCCGGCTACCTCGCGCTCGCTCCGCCGGCGCGAGGTAGCCGGGAGCCATGGTCGGTTCCCAGCTACCTCACGCCCGCTCTGTGCCCCGCCCCGCTATTCTGATTGGTCGCCGCCAGCCGCGAGCGACCAATCAGCATAGTGCCCTGTCTCGTGGCGCGCTTCTGATTGGTTGGCGCCTGCCGCGAGCGACCAATCAGAATCGCGCCGCACTGCAACACACTCCGCCCGCCATTTTAAGGCACGCATTTTGAATTTTTACCTCAGAGAGAGTTTCTACTGCGTGGAGGCGGTCCCAGTGACGTCGCACTTCAAGCTCCTGCCTAATTTGTCAAAAAAGAGATAAGACTATTTACCTACACTATATATATTTCGTTATGAAGTGGTTCAGTGACATTTTCACACCAATATTGAACTTCTGTTTGGTGTTTTCTCTATATATACTGCCTATTGTTCACTGACTGTTATACTGAGAGACTGCCGTTTATTAACCTCTTCTGTGCCAACTCTGCACACTGGGTATATTGCTCTATTATTTGCCACATAAGGACATTGTCCATTATTGCCCAGCAATTTCTCTGCAATATAAACTGCCTATTATTAATATCTGCATTCCTGCAAAGAACTATTGCCTATTATTAACTGGCTATTTTCCTACTACCTGACACTGCGTCTTATTAACCTGTTGTATGCCACTACCACGCTTAAAGCTCTTTAGCTTTGCCAACATGAGCTCTAATAGCAAGTATACTGATGCCGCACGTAAGATCAGTTGTGATAGAAAGTATACTAATGACGCAGAGCGAAAAGCCGCTGATGCCGCACGTAAGCGCAAACAGCGTGCTAACAACAGTACTGAGGACAGATGCAAGACCCTGGGCACTGTTATGTATACTAATGACACACAGCAAAAAGCTGCTGATGCCGCACGTAAGATCAGGTGTGATAGAAAGTATATTAATGACGCAGAGCTAAAAGCCGCCGATGCCGCACGTAAGGCCACACAGCGTGCTAACAAGAGTACACAGGAAAAATGCAAGACCCTGGACACTGTTATGTATACTAATGACACACAGCAAAAAGCTGCTGATGCCGCACGTAAGATAAGGTGTGATAGAAAGTATATTAATGACGCAGAGCTAAAAGTCGCCGATGCCGCACGTAAGGCCACACAGCGTGCTAACGAAACTACAGAGGACAGATGCAAGCGCCTGAACACTGTTAATGCTGCTTTCATTAAACGCGTCACTAATGAGTCTTTTGAGGAAAAAACTAATCGATTAACTAATAAAGCTGCTGCTGCACGCCATCAACGTTGCAAACATAATATTTCCACGTCCTCAGTCATAGATTCTGCCCACAATACAGCTTCTATGTCTCCATTCATTGAAAGTGAACCTCCTGCAACCGTTGGTAAATCTGCACGTAAGCGCAAACACTGTCCTATCGACACTCCAAATGATAAACGGCGTCGCCTGCACACCATTAAGTCTGCTTATAAGACATGCTTCACACCTGACTCTTCTAAGGCAACAAACAATCCATTACCAAATGCAGCTGCTGCACGCCGTGAACGGCGCAATAAAACCGCTTGCACCTCCACATTGATAGACCCTGACCACGATACGCCTTCCAACTCCTCAGTGATTGAATCTGTGGACAGTGAAGATCCTCTACCAGGTCCACGCTTACAGAACCATTCCAATGCTCCGTTACCACAACCTCTACATCCTACAGGTTTTACTGATGACAGTACTGTAGTAGAACACACCTGTGGTCCTATGAACTATTTATGTCAACATTGTGAAGCATTCCATTTTAATGCTGAGATACCAGCAGATAAAAATTTTACTCTGTGTTTTCACAAGGGTAAAGTCCATATACCTATACCCCAATATCCCGAGGTCTTTAAACGATTGCTGATAGGGAGAGGTGAGTTCAGTAAGAATCTCATGGAAAACATCCGTAGTATTAACAGCTCATTTGCTATCGCCTCCATGGGTGCCAATATTTCCCCTCCACCTGGACATGGCCCTTACTGTTTCCGCATACATGGACAAATATATCATCGTACTGGAACGCTACATCCCTCTGATGATCAAGTTCCAGCTTATGCCCAACTGTATATTTTGGATACCGATACTGCGAATGAACAACGTTTAAACTGTCAATAAAATTAAAAATGTCATCCCACTTTGATGAGTATAATTGCTCTTCAATTAGACATTGTGAATCCCTTTGTTGCTGCTTACAAAATGTTACGGGATGTGGAACATGAAGAACATCTTAAAGCTGAAGCTAATGGCACTCTCATGCCAAATATCATCATGGCCCTTAAACAAGATCGGAATCAAGACCCTCGCCGATATAATAATCCAACTGTCAATGAAGTTGCTGTCGTATTTGAAAATGACAGTGGAGAGCCACCATTCCATCGTGATATTTTCATACATTTAAAACCGTACCCCAAAAATCCTTTGGCGCCAAGAACACAACAGGTCAGCATTCTACACAGTAATTTAGATGCTGTACTCTATTCTTTATTTTTACGGAGACCAGGACTGGCATAATGGACTCAAGCATCAAGGGCAAAGTCCACGCAGGATTACACAACTGCAATATTACTGCTATGTGCTGTCTGTCCGTAATCAGTTTAATCCAATCCTGAATGGTGGCAAACTCACTCAGCAGTACTTAGTGGATGCTTCTGTGAAAATCGAGGCTAATCGCCTAAATTATATCCGTCAACACCAAAAGGTTTTGAAAGTAGAGGATTATTGCGTACTCCAGGAACATCTCCAGAAAAAATCCATTGAGAAGGGCATCCCCATTGGAAAAACGGTCATTTTACCATCTTCGTTTGAAGGCAGTCCCAGAAATATGCAGCAGCGGTACCAGGATGCCATGGCTATTGGGACTAAATATGGTCACCCTGATCCATTCATCACCATGACCTGTAATCCAAAATGGAGTGAGATTACTCAGAATTGGAACCTTGGCAGCGTGTGGAACACAGACCTGATTTGGTGGCATGTGTTTTCAAAATAAAACTGGAAGTACTCCTCAAAGACATTCACAACGGATTATTTGGGAAAGTTTGCACTATGGTTCATGTAATTGAATTTCAAAAACGTGGCCTTCCACATGCTCACATTTTGATTATTCTGGACAGAAACTCCAAATTAAGAACTAAGGAAGACGTAGACAATACCGTCTGGGCAGAAATTCCTCATCCTACCGACTACCCTCAGCTCCATAAAATTGTTATGCAACACATGATACATGGTCCCTGTGGAGAACACAACCCCAACTCTCCCTTTATGGATAATGTAAAGTGTACGAAAGGTTTCCCAAAAGATTTACAACCATCTACCATCATTGCTAAGGATGCCTATCCTACTTATCGCAGATCCATGGGTCCTTCATTTGAACACCATTCCAAGATGATTAATAATTCTTGGGTAGTGCCATACAATCCTTTCCTATTATTAAAATACAAGTGCCATATTAATGTCGAAGTTTGTGGTTCCATTCAAAGAGTGAAATATTTATTTAAGTACGTATATAAAGGACATGATAAAGCCAATCTTGAAATTTGCCAGACGAACATCCAACATGATCAAACATCAATTCATGGATTCAAGATATGTTAGTGCACCAGAGGCAGCTTGGAGAATCTTTGCTTATCCTATGCAGAAGCAATCTCATAGCATAATTCGCCTTGCCGTCCATCTGCCTCATTCTCAACAACTCTATTTTCATGAGGATGACTCCATTCCAAGCATCAAACAAAAGCTTCATACCAATTCTACACTTATGGCCTACTTTAATCTTAATAAGGATGACCAACATGCTCATAAGTATTTTTACGCGCAAATTCCTGAATGGTATGTTTGGCAACAAGGATCTTGGGAAAAAAGAAAATGATCAGGTAGCTCTATTATTGGCAGAATGTATACTGTAAGTCTCAAAGACCAGGAACGCTACTATTCACGGTTGTTATTGCATGTGAAAGGTGCAACCAGTTTTGAGAGTCTTAAAACTGTCAATGGAGTCATACATCTAACCTTCAAAGAAGCAGCATTAGCACTTGGATTACTATTTGATGATAGTGTCTGGAGAAATACCTTACTTGATGCCTGTATTCTTAATATGCCTGCACAGCTTCGCGACCTCTTTGCTTATATCTGTATATTTGGCCCTCCAGCTAATCCTCTTGAGTTGTGGGATGAATTTAAAGAACACTTTGTACAAGACTACTGCCGTGCATACCACTCCAACATTGAAGACTGTATAAATTGTGAAGGATATGCTATGACAGATGTCCAAGATGTTCTAAAAGTTCACGGCAAAAGTTATACTGATTTCAATTTACCACGCCCAGCTAAGAAACCACAACTGCTCCCGCAGTATGATAAGGATTATGAGCTAAGAACAGCTGCTGAGATGAAAGCTACTCTCAATGAGGAACAACTTTTGGCCTATGATACCATTAATCAGGCTTTAGAAGACAATAATGTAACACCCAAGTGCTTTTTCCTTGACTTGTCCTGGTGGTAGTGGAAAAACCTATCTATATCATCTCCTCCTACATCTTCTAAGGGGACAAGGAAACATTGTATCACCTGCTGCCACTACAGGAATTGCGGCTAATTTACTACAAGGGGGACGAACAATACATTCTCTCTATGGCATTCCAATACCTGTGAATGAAACATCTGTTTCCAGGATTAAAAATGATACCGATGCGGCTAAGCATTTGCATAATATGAAACTTTTTATTATTGATGAGTGCACAATGCTATCTAAACATGCCTTGAATGTCATCGATAGACTTTTACGAGACATCATGACAACGAATGTGGCTAAGAAAGAGAAAACACCATTTGGAGGAAAAGTTATTGTTCTTGGAGGAGACTTTAGACAATGTCTTCCTGTTATTGCTCATGGATCAAGAACAGATGTTGTAGAGAGTTGTATTAAATATTCACAAACATGGCAACTTTTTGCTCGACTGCCGCTTATCAACAACATGCGCCCCATTGATCCTGAATACAGCAGTTGGTTGCTTCGACTGGGAAATGGACAGCTGTCAAATGAAGATAACCTTGGAGACGATGTCTTTGAAATTCCTCCAGGCATGGTGTGCCCTGGCTGTTTAATCACTGATATTTTTGGAGATAAACTTTCTATTGATGTGAATGACACCGAGAGCATAAATATTGCTGCTTTTCATGGTATTTTATGTCCAAAAAATGAAGACGTTGAGAAAGTCAATTCTAACGTCATAGATCGCTTGCCAGGTGACTATAGTGAATATATCAGTGATGATTCCATCGATCCTGATGAAGCTGATGACCTCGACCAATACCCAGTGGAATTTTTAAATTCACTAACACCAACTGGAATGCCTTCACATCGGCTAAAACTTAAAGTTGGCACCATTGTCATGTTATTACGAAACATCAACACCAAGAAAGGTCTCTGCAATGGTACTTGGCTGATTGTCACTGCGTTACATGGCAATATCATACAAGCTAAAGTACCATATATACTCGCGTATAAGCCGAGTTTTTCAGCCCAAAAATTGGGCTGAAAAGTACCCCCCTCGGCTTATACGCGAGTCAGTGCTGTATACCAATGTATACATCGGTACATACCGATGTATACATCGGTATACAGCAGCCCCCGTAATCCAGGGCCCCCCCAGCCTGACTCCGGTCACTTGTCGCGGGCAATGACGTCATTCCCTGCGACGAGCACAGGAAACAGGAAGAAGACGCAAGATGGAGGATCGCAGTCGGCAGGTGCGAGCGGGCGCGGACAGCGGGCAGTGATAAGTATAGTTTCCTTTACAGGTGACCGGAGTCAGGCTGGGGGGGGCCCTGGATTACGGGGGCTGCCTGTATACTACCACTGGGGCTGCTGTATATAGGGGCTGCTGTATACACCAGTGGGGCTGCAATACCACTGGGGCTGCTGTATATAGGGGCTGCTGTATACACCACTGGGGCTGCAATACCACTGGGGCTGCTGTATATAGGGGCTGCAATACCACTGGGGCTGCAATACTACTGGGGCTGCTGTATATAGGGGCTGCTGTATACACCACTGGGGCTGCTGTATATAGGGGCTGCAATACCACTGGGGCTGCAATACCACTGGGGCTGCTGTATATAGGGGCTGCTGTATACACCACTGGGCTGCAATACCACTGGGAGCTGCTGTATATACCACTGGGAGCTGCTGTATATACCACTGGGGGCTGCTGTATATCATACTGCTGGGGCCTGTATACCACTGCTGGGGGCTGTATACCTGTGCTGGGGTCCACCCTCGGCTTATACGCGAGTCAATAGATTTTCCCAGGTTTTGGGGGCAAAAGTAGGGGGGTTGGCTTATACACGGGTCGGCTTATACACGAGTATATACGGTAATTTGTGGCTCAGCAGCAGGAAATGTGGTATTCATTCCACGAATTGATTTGTGTCCATCAGAGACTGGATTACCTTTCAAATTACGACGTAGACAATTTCCCATTAAGCTAGCATTTGCAATGACCATTAATAAATCCCAAGGGCAGACCCTCAATTGAGTTGGGATATATCTACCAGAACCAGCATTTGCGCATGGTCAACTCTATGTTGCATTTTCCACAGTCAAACAGCGTTGCAATGTAATGAGATATAGAAATTGGTTGCGCCACGCTGCGTTATGTTTTTTTTTAAGTCACCGTTACACTCACCTTTTCCTGTTGTGCTGTCCGCACATCAGGGGGGCTCACGTAGTGAGTGCATGGGGTCTCTCTCTGGACGGTGTGGATTTCTTTCCCTTTTTCCTCGGTGTCCGCCTGTGTAATTGCACGTGATCCGTCACGTGTTTTCCTCTCCTCTGTTAGGTTTGTCTTCTCCTCCGGAGCTGCTCCACCGCTCTCCCCATAGGGAGATGGATATGCAGGCAATGGAATAAAGCGATGTTTGGGTGAGCGCTGGGATATGAAGACAGCTAAACTTCAACAAGTATTTTACCTGTAAGTTTATTGTTCAAATCACACTAGGTCCTCTCCCACAACATGTTTTGACGCTCAGGGCGTCTTCCTCAAGTGGATCCACTTGAGGAAGATGCCCTGAGCATCGAAACATGTTGTGGGAGAGGACCTAGTGTGATTTGAACAATAAACTTACAGGTAAAATACTTGTTTAAGTGTAGCTGTCTTCATATCCCAGCGCTCACCCAAACATCGCTTTATTCCATAAACAGCATTGCAATGTCAGGGTCAAAGTGGTCAATACACTACTTCAAGGACAATTACTGCCTGATAGTCCCAAAGTTTTTACACGAAATATTGTGTATAAAAATGTTTTACTTTAAATTTTTTTTTTTTTTAGTTTAGTCATAGATATATTTAGTTCACTGATAAATATATATATAAAAAAAAATTAGTTTAGTCATAGATATATAAGACAAAAAAAAAATTGGTTTAGCCATAGATATATAGATTTCAAGTACTTAATTAGGAAATAGCCACGTAACATACATAGTTTTTAGTTTTACATCTTAAATCCTTTATTTAGACAGTTCATAGTATATATATATACTAGATGGTGGCCCGATTCTAACGCATCGGATATTCTAGAATATGTATGTACAGTAGTTTATTTATGAAGATGTAAAAATAATGTAATGCGAGGCTGGGTATAAATCCTGCGCCAGTATATAGCTGATTGGTCGCGGCCGCAGCGGTGTTGGTGTACAGCGGTGTCGGTGTACAGCAGTGATGGTGTACAGCAGTATCAGTGTACAGCAGTGTCGGTGTGCAACGGTGGTGGTGTACAGCAGTGGCGGTGGGCAGCGGTGTCGGTGTACAGCAGTGGTGGTGGGCAGCGGTGTCGGTGGGCAGCGGTGTCGGTGGGCAGCAGTGTCGGTGTACAGCGATGCCGATGGTAAGCGCTGTTGGTGGGTAGCGCTGTTGGTGGGCAGCGCTGTTGGTGGGCAGCGGTGTTGGTGGGCAGCGGTGTTGGTGGGCAGCGGTGTTGGTGGGCAGCGGTGCCAGTATGCAGCAGTGTCAGTATGCAGCAGTGTCAGTGTGCAGCAGTGTTAGTGTGCAGCAGTATCAGTGTGCAGCAGTGTCAGTGTGCAGCAGTGTCTGTGTTCAGCAGTGTTGGTGTACACCAGTGTCGGTGTGCAGCAGTGTCGGTGTGCAGCACTGTGGGAGTTCAGTGGTGTCGGTGTGCATCAGTGTTGGTGTACAGCAGTGTTGGTGTTCAGTGGTGTTGGTGTACAGCGGTGTTGGTGTATAGCGGAGTTGAGCAGGGGTGAGTGGGTGCTGAGGCGGGGTGAATGCGGTGGTGAGTGGGTGAATGGGTACTGAGAGGGGTGATGGTGCTGAGTGGGGGTTGACTGGGTGCTGATGGGGGTGACTGGGTGCTGAGTGGGGTGACTGGGTGCTGAGTGGGGGTGACTGGGTGCTGAACGGAGTGAGTGGGTTCTGAGTGGGGGTGAGTGGGTGCTGAGCGGGAGTGACTGGATGCTGAGACAGGTGAGTGGATGCTGAGACAAGGGTGACTGGGTGCTGAGCGGGAGTGAGGTGTGCTGAGCGGGTGAGTGGGTGCTGAGCGGGGTGAGTGGGTGCTGAGCAGGGATGAGTGGGTGCTGAGCAGGGGTGAGTGGGTGCTAAGCGGGGGTGACTGGGTGCTGAGACAGGTGAGTGGATGCTGAGATGGGTGAGTGGATGTTGAGACAGGTGACTGAGTGCTGAGCGGAGGTGACTTGGTGCTGAGCGAGGTGACTGGTGTGACTGGGAGCGGGTGAGAGTGGGGTTCAGTGGGAGCAGTGTAGGTTCAGTGCGCAGTGTGGAGTGAGAGGGTGTAGTGTGGGTTCAGTGGCGGTAGTGTGGGGCAGTGTGGGTTCTGTGGGGGCAGTGTGGGTTGAGAGGGGTGAGCAGGGGTAGTTAGGGGTGAATAGCAGGATGGAGGAGGCTCCACTCACCCCGACATTGTTCCTCTTCCTCCTCTTTTTTTCCTTGCTGCAATGACATTCGGTAATGAAAGGCCGCTGGGGGCGGGGTTAAAAGAGGGGGTGTAATAGTGGGGATCACCTGTTCATTTCAAATAACAGGGCGGGAAAGGCGACAGCGAAGTCAGCTTTCCCTCCCACTATGTGAGTGTAGCGCTGTCACGGCAATTCCACGTCGCTAATGCGTCGCCGTCGCCAGGTTTTGAATGCGTGCGGCTGTTTTGCATATGCTACGCTCATTGGTAGCCGCGGCTGGCAGCGACCAATGAGCACTGGCGAGCTGGCGCGCGATTTCAGCCTCAGACAGACATGATTAGGCAATTATATAGTAGATATGAACACACATTTAGTAAAAGATGATAGATGTGTATAATCCAAATTTATCGATTGGTGATATTAACCACAATCTTAAGCTCCAGCACTATAGGTGCTGAGAAATTTCCATTTCTTTTTTCACTGGGAGAGGTTTTTGTAAACAGCTGAGAGACGGGTGGGATGGCTGTTCACACACATCTACATCTCAAGGTGTGTTCTGTACATATAGATAGATAGTTTCATATATAGATAGAAAATTATAGATTTAGCTTTAACATCAGCATTTTTTGGCTATTTTTGGAGTTTTGGTGGAAAAAAAACACAATTTCTGCACTTGCTGCCTAAGGCCTCATCTACAGCACACTTGCCGTAAGCTGCATGCAATGGATTTTGCATGGAATTTGTAGTTCACTTGCAGCAGGTGCCACATACATGGTTACGGCAGTTTCGGCCGCAAAAACCGCACTGACCTGCGGTTTTGTAGCAGCTGCATTTCGTGCACCTGCCAAGGCCATATGTGCCGCATTTACAGCAGGTTAACTGCAAATTCCATATACATTGCATCAGAATTGCTGCAAGTGTGTCGCAAGTAAGCCCTTATGGTACCTTTACACGCAGCTACAAGTAACAGGTTTTCCACAGGTAACTTACTGGCTGCAGTGAAATCATGGAGACATAGTTCCATTTGTACACAGCAACAAGATAGAACCATGTCTCCATGATTTCACTGCAACCAGCAAGTTACCTGTGGAAAACCTGTTACCTGTAGCTGCATGTAAAGGTACCATTAGGTGTCAAGTGCGGAAATTGTATTTATTATATCCCCACCTTCTACAAATAGCTGAAAAATGCTGCTCTAAAACGCTTTTAGTCTTCATAAATAGGAATTAGTTAGAGTAGGGACCCATCAGACGTAGGGCCAGAGACTGGTTGATGGGCAAACACAAACTGGCTGATACGCACAATATCAATATTGATTTTTTAAATCAAGCTACTTACTGAGTATCAAGTATTAACCAGTCAGTGTACCAAGAGCCCTACAATATAATAATTCAATTGTCCAAAAATAATATTCATCCTACAACTATACATAGTTCATGAATAGATATCATGGATTAATTGTATTATTCTTAATTTTTTATCAATAAACTATATATGGATTCTAGACTACCTGATTCTTTAGAATCGAGCTGCCATCTAGTGTATGTGTATATATATATATATATATATATATATATATATATGTGTGTCTGTGTGCGTTTGTGCATGTCTCCATCGCATGTATGCATATTTGTGTATATATATGTGTGTATACACACCTATACCTCTGTGCTTCCGGTGTCCATGTTCCTGTAATTTATTCTGGTTCTGGTACTGTATGGTTCTGGTCCCTCTATTAGGTGTGATTTTGTGTCTGCTTGATTACAAATTGTTTACTTGTTAGAATATATGTTGTGGGGTTTAGGGGTATTCCTCTTACAAAACTCTTATACTATGTACCTTTTAGGGTGGGTTTGAGTCTGGTAGGTAGATTCTGGATCAGGGTTCTCTTACTTGTTCTGCAGATTTTATCTATACGGAATAACAATAAAAAAAACCTCAATTATAATCTACTTAGGATAAGTAAGTGTTGTCCTTTTTTATTATTGTATACCTTATATAGTGTCCAATAATTGGTAAAGTTTTTGATAAGTTCCTCTGCTAGGCTGTTGGCTAGTACACCTAATATGGAATAGTGAGAGAAATTAGTATTTCATATGCTGGTATGGTTAACCTCCTTAACCCTTAACTTGAAGTATGTACCTTATATGATGTCCAATGGTTGGCACAGTTTGGGTCAATTCTACTGCTATACTGTCACTTATACGTCTGGAAAAGGAACAGTAACAAAGGTTAATGTTGCAGTTGTTCTGCCTAATATTGGCACAGATATATATATATTCTGATTCTCGAGTTAGGTTATAGGTCTGTATCACCTCCAAGACACATCTATTTCCTACTGTGTTGGTGTCCTTTCACTGCTCTATATTACAGATATGTACTATGTGTAAACACCATCTGTTTGTAAGTCTCCAACACAGTAGGAAATAATCAAATAATTTAAAATAATAAATCAAATAATACCGAGGTGATTTACGCAAATTTAAAGCTGGCCGCGGCTCATCTACCACCACTAGGAGGTCAGTGGGGCATGTCACTCCACGGCTTCACACAGGTCCTTCAGCCTGCAGCAGTTACACCAGTCCTTTAGTCAGCAGCAGTAAAACCAAACAGCGGGTGGACAGAGTGGCTGGGAGACCAAACGGCAGGGGAGGGGTGAAACCGAGCAGCAGGGAGGGGGAAACCGAGCGGTGGAGCAGGGGAGACCGAGTGGCGGAGAGACTGGGCAGGGGGCAAAACCAGTGGACTGCTGGGAGCGGATGGGGAAAGTGGGAACTGAACTACAGTCGGCAGGGAGGGGGTGTCTGGCGGTGAGCTGCGGGGGGTGTCGGGCAGCGAGAGTGCGGTGTTAGTAGCACCGATCACCATATTGGGAGCCCCATTGCTTGGTTGTTCCAATATGGCATCCAGCGTACTTCCGGTCGGCACAGTGGATTGTGGGATTTGACCTAATCCTGACAGAAGTCAGTGACGGACAACATAAGGTAATTATAAAGAGATAGACTTTCTATTTTATTGCAAGGAAATATTCCTGTTGTTGTAGAGCACAGTGAGCTTTTTACAATGATGTTCATATAATTTAGAGGTTGCCTAATGCACAGAAGATGCGAGTTTGCAAATGTAGTATTTAAAAGGGTATTCCCATCTCCAAGATCCTTTCCCAATATGTGGAAGGTGAAATAATAATAATAATAATAATAGCAAATACCTCCAATTATAAATTTAGTATAGTTCTCCTCATTAGCTGTGTCACCTCAGATACAGAGCATTATAGTACCTTAGGTATCCATGGTTACATCCACTCATATAGTGAGTTAGTAAGTTCCTTGTTGTCGTAACCATGGATACCTATGGTCCTGCAATGTCCTGCACATAAGGTAAGTGACATACAGTAACTAATTAGGAGAACTATACTACATATCTAATTTGAGTTATTTGCTAATATTATTATTACACCTACTGAATATCGAAGATAGAATCTTTGAGATGGGAATACCCCTGTAAATGGTCATCTGTTTTACAGTAGTTTACCTTCAGCTTCTATCATCACTTCTGGCTTAATTTCTTGGTATTCAGGTGGCTCTAGCAATTTAGTTTTCATTTATTTTTAGATGCCTTAATTCACCAATAGTCTTTAGGAGGCTAATAAGGTATTTGTCACTGTTATTAGGATTGGAGGAAATGCATTTGTACTTCCTCAAAGTTTGTTATGGCTCCCTCTGTCTGAGTACAGTATTTAGTGAAAGATTCAGATAAATTCTACTGGCTGCTAATATCTCCTTTAGCTTTTTAAGCCTTTACAAACAGTTATGTCCTTCTCTTGCAGATTACCCATATACAGGGGGCTGTTTCCTTATCATTTTTCCAGGCTTCCAGGACCATTTAATATGTGGCTGATTAATCACAATATTTGTACAAAAAAAGTACAGGCTCCTAGTGGGAGGTGAGGTCAATTTTCATCCGATTAGCATTTTACTGATTCACATCTCATTGGAATGTACTAGTGAAAAATTTCACTATGATAAAAATAGATAAATCAATGAATTAAGTGAAGCACAAAGCTTTACCATTGACATTGTGTATAGAATTGAATTTTACCGAACCTGAAAAGGCAGAGCATTTCAGAGATAAATATACTTGGTTGCAATTGTACAGCAATGCTTTGATTCATGCTGTCTGCCATTGGAACAGAATTTATCCAATTACAGGTTCCCTTTAACTATATATAGACTTATTTAATTTTTAACTAGAAGACATAACTGTCCTGTAAACTACAATTTTGGATTTTTCTTTAGAAAGAGCATTATTCTTGTGGCTGCAGTGTGTCTTGTCGCTCAGCCTCATTAAAGTGTATAGAGCTAAGCTGCAAGATCAAACACAGCCAATTAAGCAGTGTGCAGATCTTTTTTTTCTAATTGTCAACAACTGTTCACAATCACTTTTTGTAGATTTGATATTAGTATTCATAGGATGTTTTGCATTAAAATTGTATAATCTATGACTTCATTTTACTATATATCATTGAAAATATATGAACATGAAGGTGGTGTAAGTCTTAGTCTATAAATAAGATTAGGATGCTATCGAGATCATAGTCGTACTGTTACAGGACATCATGAAAGATTTAATTATCGAACACATACAGTGCTTGCATACTTCATAAGGTATAACTAGATATTCATAGTGACCACTGGGGGTGAAAATTGTTCTTTCTATTTGTCACCTTCTTTTATGCAGATTATGTTATAAACTCCATTCTAATCTAATTTGATGAAGATAATAGCAAATCTGTCTAATATTTTTGAGATGATGACCAGAAGCAAGGGTCTTTTAGCATGATTGTATTTCTGCCTTCATACTCTCTACACTGTCTCAGAATCGTATCTACTTTACGAAGAAACCTGCATCAGTTGGAGAACTAGATTTTTTAGTAACCCTTTTGAAATTGTCTTTATTGTATGTGGACATAACTTCAGTCTCAGAGAGATGTAGTGTATAAACTATACATCTGGGTTGTTTAGTGGGAATGTGGATGGTACAGTTAATGGCCCATGTGGAGGTAGTGTTTCAGCCCTCTGCTCTGAGAAAACATATGAACTCTGAGGAAATCATGTTTATCCCCATTTGGTGCATTGTCAGATAATTACTCAGTGAGAAGAGCATGTTGCCTTAACTATGATACCCCCAAAAATAACACTGTCATAAAGTGGTAAAACTATAAAATAAGTGTCCTCAATGGGCAGTGCTCCTGTCTAAATGAGTCACTTTTTCAATCTAGAATTGGATACAACTACCAGGACCTGTGGAGCCATTTGCAGAAGTTAGTTTCAGAGGCATCTGCAACGAAACAGAAAGCCTTTGGATAAAAAGAAAGTCAATAAAATTCCTTGTATTAGTAGAATTAATAAACGTTTGTCCAACAAATACAGTGAAAAGAAAGAAATGCAAATGAGCACAGCCAGTTTGTCATTAGTGAAAGATAACGTTAATCCCAAGGTGATCCCTCTTGCGTTGACTGTGGGTTGAGGTTTCTTTGTTTGCCCTTGAGCTTGGAACAGTTTATGTGAGAATGATCCTGTTCACTAAAATGAAATCAAAGTCCCTCAGTAGGAGACAAAAACAAATTCCTCCATTCAACTTCCATAGGTTTTGGTTCTGAGTATGTGGTTTCAGATTTTGAGGCCGTTCTAGACTGTGTAGCATAAGCTTGATCCTTCTTTATGCTTTTTAAAATGTAAGTCCACTAGAATGGGAAATGACAATAAACGATCAGTGGAAGATAGCAAATCCCTCTATCAAGTTCATCTTTGATCTGACTAGATAGGCTTGCTTACAAGATAGCCATGAGTTTGTCAATAACCTCTTCCGGACCGAATCACTTTGTACGCTAATGACCAAGCCTCATTCTGACCCGGGTAGCCTTATGAGGTAATAAATTTTTTCCAGAACTTGCCGTTTGGCCCCTCCCCTCAGGGGGCAGGGCTGAACGGACTTTCTGGGAGAGAAAAAAAAACTCTGTTTAAATGCTGCTGAAGAGGGAGAGAATGATTGGCAGCAGTGGGCAGATTAAACATGCTGGGGGTGTGAATCTGCTCTTGGCTGCAGCCCCTAGCCACCTCCTTAGTGGCTGGAGCATGTAAGTTTTCTAACTGTATTATCTTGGGGTACAGGGCTGCTCAAGTGCTGGGGGACCCCTTGTCTGCATGCTGCAGACATGCTGCATCCAGTGCTGTAATTAGATCACCATGGCTGGTTTGGTGACAGGTCCTCTTTAAGCAGATTAACCCTTCCGGTGCTTCACAGGAACTAAAGCAATGTGGAAGAAAAAAATGAAATGAACATTTTACAATGTTCCAAACAAAATGTTAAATATTGCATTTTAACAAAGGTTACAGGAGAAAATGGACCCTAACATTTGTTACGCAATTTCTCCTGAATGCGCTGATATTCCACATGGGTAATAAAAAAAACACTGTTAGGGCGCACGGTAGGGCTCAAAAGGGAAGACGTGCCACTTGATAATTCAAGCAGGAAATTAGCTGCAATTAGCTGCAATTGTCAATGCTAAACATCTTAGTCGCCGTTTCAAAATTGTGCAGAAGGGTGCAGAGGTCCTCGATCTGTGACCATTCCAGTAGCATGATTTGCCCAACCTCAGGATTGCATTGCCCCAGGCTGCACATCATGACATACTGCACCAGGGCTCATCGCTGCTGCCACTGTCACTGCAACATGTGCAGAGTGAAATTTCATTATGTCGGCACATCGCTTATCAGCCGGTTAACTGGCAGGCAGAAATACCTCTGTAGCGATACAAGTCGTTGAGCGTTGGGGTGCAAATGGCGGAAGTGAGCACACAGCAACCGTGCCCTGTGCAGCAGCTCATCAAGGTCAAGATAGTGGGCTAGAAAATTCCTGGACAGCCAGAAACAGGACATAAGTCATGCAAGGCACATGTGTCACCTTGCCTCTGCATACGGCCACACTCAGATTTGCATCATAGTCTCACATGGCCTTGCCTTTCTGCAGGCTCAGTGGAGACAGCCATTGATGAAACTCGATCTTCAAAGCTGAGCACAACTCCTGAGCTGTGTGACTCACATTTCCCAGGCATTTTAACAGTAACACAGCCTAAATTCATTGAACCCTACTGGAAGTGTAGTAAGGTGTGCTTGATTTGTTCTGCGCAATTGAAATGGGTGCCACATTCCCAGAGAGGTTTTGGGTGAAGGTGGAGGCCCTAGAGAAGGTGAAGGAGGCAGAATCATTGAAGGAACTGCTACATAAAGTGGTTTTACTCACAGACTGTGAGGATGGCAAGACTTGTACTGCTACCCCTTTCCCTGCAGCCACCAGAGTCACCCAGTGCCCAGTCAGCGACATGTAATGCCCCTGGCTATGCTTACTTGTCCAGGTGTCAGTGGTTAAATGCACCTTGTCACACACCGAGTTTCTCAAGGAAGCAGTGATCTTGTGTGTGACATACTGGTGGAGTGCAGGCACAGCTTGCTTCGAGAAGTAGTGCCGTCTAGGCATCTGGTACTGGTGGACTGTGATTGCCATGAGCTTTCGAAAACAGTCAGTATCAACGCTAGGTAGATTGTTTTTCCCTTTCCTGGTGTCTGGCACCAATATAAGCAGTTTGGCAGCTTTTTGGCCCCTTTTAAAGTGTTTTCTAGTCCCTTGAATTTGCCTCCCATTCATTTGAATGGTGTTTGGAACATTTGCTGAATGTTCATTGAAATTTTCATCGAACATCCACATTCGGCGAACAAATCCAAAATCGAACATTCTGATGTTCACTCATCTCTAACCACTACTTCATCCCGCAGATTTTTCAAAGTTTGCTCCAGCATGTAGATCACCAGAATAGTAATGCTAATCACGGCATCGTCAGGGCTAGCAAACTTAGCCATTTCAAAACTGTACAGAAGGGTGCAGTGGTCCTGTGTCCACTCTGTAAGGCTGGGGTTCCACATAAGCCCTCAGTCCGTTTTTGGCTTCAGTTTTCTCATTTTTTCTAAGTCCAAAAACTGACAGAAAAACGGATTGGGTGTAATAAACACCCTGTCCGTTTTTCTATGGAGCTCCAAACATTGCCCTGTCCGTTTTTGAGTCAAAAACGTTGCATGCAACGTTTTTGGCATCAGTTAAAAAACGCATGCGTTTTCATGCGTTTTTTTTAACATGGGGCCCTATGGGAAACGCATGCGCGAACGCATGCAAACGCGCACTTGCGTTTGCGCATGCGTTCGCGCATGCGTTTTTTTAATGAAAATTCCAAAAACGTTCAGGAGTGCAGGAGGCTCAAAAAGGGCTAGGGTCACATTTCCGTTTTGTTTGCAAAATCCTGATCCGGTTTTGAACTTTAAAAAAGCTCAAAACCGGACCAGGAAACGCTCCTGATAGGAGCCTATGCAAAACACCGGATGGCTTCACAAGGTGGCCGCGGTTAGCCACGCCCCTTTAATGACGTGCCCGCCCTCACAAGACTGGATTACGGCCAGAGGGGGCGGCCATCAAGAAGGAGCGGGCGGAGGCTACTGCACACAGCCCCGCCCATGGAAATCCCTTCACTCTGCCTCCGGACACATGTAAATATATACTTACTTTGCGATTTGGATAATTCATTGTATATATCACATAATTAAAGCATAATTGTAATAGAGGGGTGTATGCACCCCTCTATAGTGATACGGGGGGGTAGGGGCAACTTTGGGTGACATGCACGGGCTCCGAGGAGCCCGTGCACAGTGAGAAATTGTAGAAGAACACTATAGAAGTCGGCGGCCGGTCTGTAGGGGGGTCTAAGCCCCCTACAGACCTCTAACAGTCATTTAGCTCAGCTATTCAACTCTTTATTAAGTTTGCTGATCCCGGCAATAGCCGGGATCCGCAAACTCTGCAGTTACCGGATGGCTCAGGATTACACATCCTGAGCCATCCGGTGACCGCAGTGCGGTATTCAGCACACAGTTTTGAAAAAAACTGTGTGCGACCGGCATTGCGTTCACCGCATCCGGATCCGGATGCGGTGAATGCAATTTATGTTTTCAATGTGACCCTACCCTAGCACCCAGAAAAAAACGGATTGGTGATGAAAATCACTTCCAAAAACGGATTTCTATGTGTGACCACAGCCTAAGCGTCATTTGCACCACATTTGACTTGCTTTGAGTCACTGTACGTGCAATTACATACTGAATGTCTCTGCTGCCACAGTTGCTGCAACATGTGCAGAGTATAAGGCTGTGGTCACAGTTGCCATGCGTTTTTTTAAGTGATTTAACAAAACTCATGCTTTTTTTCATGTCAGCATGAGTTTTGTAAGGTGTGTGATGGCTCCCTGCGTTTTTGGGTGCGTTTTTAAATCTGCACCAAAAAATAGTGCATGTACTATATTTTTGTGCGTTTTGAAAAACGCATGCGTTTTTCCGGAAACGCATGCGTTTTTTTAACATGGGCTCCTATGGGAAACGCATGCGTTTTTGAATGGCACTAAAAGGTACTAACTGTACATGCGTTTTTGCATGCGTTTCCCATAGGAACCCATGTTATAAAAACGCATGCGTTTTCTACAAAAACGCATGCGTTTTTGGATATGCTCCAAAAACGCATGGGACAGTCACACATGCTTTTTGGCTATTAGGGCATGCGTTTTTTAACATGTGGGCCTATGGGTGCGTTTTTTACATGCGTTTTTGAAAACGCAGGTCTCCAAAAATGCATGTGAAAAGTGGTACTGTGACCCCAGCCTTATTCCACAGTGTTGGCACATTGCATATCAGATGGTTAACTGTTTTGTTGAAAGACCTCTGCAGCGTTGCTAGTCGATGAGCCATGGGGTGAGAATGGCAGAAGTGAGCACACATCAACTGTGCCTATGCAGAGGCATAGGAATTTCTGGAAAATCAAGTTGAGGACATGAGCCATGCAAGGCACATATATAAGTTTCCCCCGACGTAGGGCTGCCACAGGTTCACTCTGTTTTTGCACATGGCCTTCCCTGCTCCATGTATAGTGGAGACTGCCATTGCTGAAAATCGGCTTGCATAGCTGTAAACAGCTCTTAAGCTGGTGGCCGTTGCTTCTACTAGGGGGCTGTGACAGCCACCAGCTTTCAGAAACTGTATCCTCAAGGCAGAAAAGCAACTTGTCAGTGGCCAACAAATGAGAGATGGTGAAGTTCAAGATCTTTGTTTTATAATGTGTAAGAGGAAACAATCTTTTCCATGACTCCAAATGTGGGACCAAGGGTGGGCTGTTGTGCTGAGAGGTGGTGGAGTAGGCTGTACCTGACAAACTAAAGCACTGTGATGGAGGTGCAGGCAGAGATGTTATGGTGGCTTGAAAAAGAAGTAGTGTGCTCAGTGTCTGAGTTCAGTGAACATCAGCAGGTTTTTCCATATCCGTAACAGCTGACAGGCTCTCACTCACCCATTCAGGTACATAAGTGGAGGTTCTGCTTTCGGACAAAACTTGCCATGGTGGTGGAGGAGGAAGAAGCAGCAGCAGATGTAGTTGTTGCGCAGACAGTGTTCAATGAGGCCTACTAAGGCTCAGTTTTAGCGCAGTAATTTTGCCAGAGTAATGCATGGTTCTAAATCATGTGCCTGTTCATGCATGTAGTGGTCAAATTGTTGTTTTCTTTGCCTCTGCTTAGGTTTTTTTTTTTTTCACAAACCTTACAAATAACGTGAGTTGGTCCTTCCTTTGCAATAAAAGCCCAGGCTCCACCAACCCTTTCCATCCCTGACAACTGCAGATGGGCTGTGACCATTACTGTCCAGAGCCTGAGTTGCAGCTGAGGATGCAGTGCTTGTTGTGGTTGCAGCACTCAGTGTCTATGCGGGAAGCCACAACCTAACCTCATATTTTCCTTGTCCAACACCTCTGCCAAGCTACTCAGCTGCGTGACTCTCGGTTGATCCCAAGTGGGATCTCAAACCTTGTCATCATCATCTCTGTTGTCTCACTCTTTTCCCTGAGAGTCACCCTCCCTCTCTTCCTGCACTGAACACACAGTACAGTGTGGGTGCTATTAAGGTATCTGAGTCTCATCATCATCATCATCACCTCCAATCCCCGGATGTTATTGTCTGGTGACAAGGGTCTGGATTCTGCTGGGACCCTACTTTGTCCGCCCCAAATACAAGTCAAAAAGAGTTTGGCCATCAATGCATTCCTCCTATGGAGTATGTGAATCTTTGTAGCAGACATCTGATACACATGGAATAGAATATGTGAACATCTCTATAGAATCGCCCATATGTGTTTCCCCACAATCAGTTGTGCGGTTGGAGAGTTGTGACACAGGGGGACACATGAGTAATTGGGGCACCACCTCTGAGAACTTCCTTGTTTGTAATGTTGAGGTGGAGGAATAAAATGCCAGGCCACTTGATGCAGCGCTTGCTATGAATTGTAGCAAAACCTCTTTCTGGGCCTCATCCACAACTAGTATCGCTTTGCTGCGCACCGGGTGTTGATGGGAAGCCAGTTGAAATATATAAGAAATATAAGAAGCTGTTGCTTCCGACATTGTTGGACATGTATAATGAGAGTCTGGCTTCCGGCATCCTCCCACCATCCATGAGAGAAGCAACTATTGTATTAATATTAAAGAAAGATAAGGATTCAACGCTGCCAGCGTCGTATAGGCCTATCTCCCTTCTCACGGTGGATACTAAATTGCTGGCCAAGGTCTTGGCCAATCGATTTCAAAGGTAATTGAATGCTTGAATCATCCTGACTAGACAGGCTTTATGCCCAGGAAATCAACGGCCCTCAATATCAGGCATCTGTATTTAAATATGCAGGTGTGGGCGGATAATGCGGGGCGAAGGGTGGTCCTGTCTCTGGATGCCGCCAAGGCCTTCGACAGCGTCGAATGGAATTATTTATAGGCTGTGCTTGATTGTATGGGCTTTGGTCCGGGCTTTATAGGCTGGATCAGACTTCTATATACGAACCAACAAGCCAGAATACGAGCAAATGGCTCAATGTCTGATCCCTTTCATTTATACAGAGGCATGAGGCAGGGCTGCCCTTTGTCCCCGCTCCTGTTTGCCTTATCAATTAAACCTTTGGCATCGGCTATACGACGTGATCCGGGTATTGTGGGCTTTAGATATGGACCATCTGAGGAGAAAGTGGCGTTGTACGCGGATGATTTGTTTTTGTTTTTGGCTGACCCTGATGACTCTTTGAAAAATACTATGACACTTCTTGATGGCTTTGGAAGGTTTATCGGGGTTGGTCATAAACTGGGATAAGTCCGCTGTGCTCGCGCTGGATCCAGGTGTGGACATACCTGTGCAAATTCCAGTAGTGACAAAATTTAAATATTTGGGATTGATGATATCCACTGTTCTGGAGGACTATGAGAACTTGAACCTGTCCCCGTTGGTGGCAAGGATCAACAGAAAATTAGAGCCTGGGCCAAGTTACGTTTGTCGGTGGTGGCAAGAGTGAATCTATTAAAAATGGTGATTATGCCACATCTTTTGTACGTCCTCCACAACTCCCCTGTTTGGTTACCTCTGGGTAGATTCTACAGAATTAATGCCATATGTAGGGAATTGATATGGTTGAAGGGTGGCGCCAGGATTAAATAGGAGCACCTACAGAAGCCTAAAGATGAAGGGGGTCTGGCGCTCCCCAATCCATGGGTATACTTTTTGTCATCCCAATGTCAACACTTGGTGGGGGATGAAAAATTGCGAGCGCAGAATGGGGGGAGGAGGGAGAACTGTCCTTAGGTACTTACTGGGTCAGGGCTCGCTGTTGACCAGTTTGGAGGCTGGAAAGCTTTGCCCTCTAGCTTTCAGATTCCCAACTGTAGCCCTTATGCTGAAGGTCTGGAACAAGGTCAAACAGATCAGGAACATTACGGCTTTCACAAAATACTCACCTATATGGGATAACAGCAATTTGCCGGCAATGCTGTCATTGAAAGGGTTCGCACAGTGGAGGAGGATTGGTATATGGTGGCTCTCGCAATTACTGGGGAAAGAATCTTTCAAGTCCTTTGAAGAACTGCGGCGGGAGTTCCCTTTGCAGCATTGTATGTTTTACCAATATCTACAGCTACGGCATGCTATAATATCCAGAATAGAAATTCCCCTATTGTTATCCAGCATGATTGTATAGTTAATATTTTTGGGGTACCATCGACTAGAGGTTTGATCTCATTCATATGCAATGGCCTGTCCAATGTGGTTTTGTCAAAACATCCAATGGGAGCGCAGCTGAAGTGGGAGCAGCAACTGGGGCCGATCTCAGGGGAGCAGTGGGATCATATCCTTCAGATGGTCCCTAGGCTGTCTCTTAGTGAACCCAGTCGATTATCACAGATTTATGTACTGTATAGGGTGTATAGAACTCCTAAGTGGTTATGTGACGTGGGATTGAGGCAAGACTCGTGCTGTCCCAAGTGCTCGATGGGGAGGCAGATATTTTACATATGTTGTGGACATGCCTCTGTCTGCAGGTATTTTGGATTATTGTCCTTAATCTCATCCACGTGACTACAGGACAGGAGATCCCTAGGGACCCTGTGGTATGTATCCTGGGTTGTGTAGAAGATGTACGGGGAGATGAATATCTTCAAATCACGGTAGCTAGAATGCTATACGCCGCCAGGAAATTAATTGCCTCTACTTGGATCTCAGAAAAAGCACCTACTAGACAAGAATATATTAACAGACTAAACTATATTTTGTTCAGAGAAAAGTATATCTATATGAAAAGAGGAAGGCCCGGGCTGTTTGAAAGGCTTTGGGGAGGTTGGCTCGCACTGTACGATTTACCGATGGGTGAGATGAGTGTTAGGATTTAATGTGTTTACATTTTTGGGAACGGCTCGTGACGACCTATTTATTTGTTTACATCTTATGTAAGTGTAGTTATTTGGCCATATCTATCATACCTGTGGGGGGGAGGGGGGGAGAGGTGGGTTGGGGAAGAGGGACTGCTATACATGTCTCGTTATTATGCTTTATCTTTCTGTACATAATCGTACATATGCTTCATGTATATTGCTTTGATTTGTATGACTTATAAAATCAATAAAAATGATCTAATTAAAAAAAAAGTATCGCTTTGCTGCTTGCAAAGACACTGGAATAGACTGTACAGTAACAGAAGTCCTCACTTCGTTTGATATATGATGAGCCAGTGTTTGGTCAGTGCAACTATCAATAACTTTAGCAGTAGCACTTACCCCACGAACACCTTGAACACCAAGCCTACTCCACCTTCCCCTTTCCACCACATCTTCAGGATTTCCTACTCTTGTTTATTACACTTAGATTTGGAAAATACTTGTTTGAGGCCAAACACAGCCAAACTTAAAGTTTTGGCAATAGCTGGTTAGATGCAAAAATGCCTTTTTAGGGGAAACTGAAGGATTTGGCAATCACTAGTTTTGAGGCAAAAAAATGCATTTTTAGTACAAACTGAAGGATTTGGCAATCAATGGTTAGAGGCATAAAAAAATGCATTTTTAGTAAAAACTGAAGTATTTGGCAATCACTGGTTTGAGGCCAAACACATCCTTTTTAGGGGAAGCTGAAGGATTTTGCAATCACTGGTTTGAGGCAAAAAAATTGCCTTTTTAGGGAAAAGTTAAGGATTTGGCAATCACTGTGTGTGAACAATAAAAAATGTATTTTTAGTACAAACTGAAGGATTTGGCAATCACTGGTTAGAGGCAAAAAAGACCTTTTTAGTACAAACTGAATGATTTGGTAATCACTGGTTTGAGGCCAACCACTTTTTTAGGGAAAAGTGAAGGATTTTGCAATTACTGGTTAAAGGGAAAAAATGCCCTTTTACGAGAAATTGAAGGATGTAGGAATCACTGGTTAGAGACAAAAGATGCCTTTTTAGGGATAACTGAAGGCCATGGTGATCACTGGTTTTGAGGCAAAAAATGACTTTTTTTGTACAAACTGAAAAATTTGGAAAATACTAGATCGAAGCAAAAAAATACCTTTTCAGGGAAAAGTGAAGGATTTGGTAATCACTGGTTGGAAACCAAACAAAGCCTTTTAAGGGGAAAGTGATTAGTTGAGTTTGCAATCCCTGATTTGATGAAACATAATACCTTTTTAGTACAAACAAAAGAATCTTGCAATCACTGCTTTGGAGGTCAAGAAAGCCTTTTTAGGGGACACACTTAGATTTGGCAATCACTTGCTGTATGCAAAATACGTAGCTTTAGCAACACACATAGACTTAGGCATTTTTTTGCTGAGAAGTCTGATTACTATGTCTAGATGGACTCTGTCATCCTCTTATTCTTTCTAAAAAGTGATTGAGTACCTAGCTATTTTTTTGTGTAACATAGATGGAGCAGCATGGACTGGCAGTAGCACTGTCTCTAACCAGTAACTCTAAAAATGTCAATTTTATTATTATTATTATTACTATTATTTATTTATAGAGCACCATTGATTCCATGGTGCTGTACATGAGAAAGGGATACATGTAAACAAGCTAAAAATACAATGAACAAACTAACAGTGACAGACCAATACAGAGGGGAGAGAGAGGACACTGCCCTTGCGGGCTTATATTCTACAGGGCAATGGGGAGAAATACAGTAGGTTGGGTCTGCTCTTATGGTGGTGGAGCACCAGGTCCAGTGGTACTGATGTGGCATTGTGGTCATTGCATGTTGTAGGCTGTTCTGAAGAGATGGGTTTTCAGGTTCCACTTGAAGGTTCCGAGTGTGGAGGATAGTTGGACGTTTTGGGGTTCAGATTTCCAGAGAATGGGGGATGCTCTGGTGAAGTTTTGTAGGCGGTTAGATGAGGAACATACAAGTGTGGAGGAAAGAAGGAGGTCTTGGGAGGATCGAAGATTACGAGTTGGATGATATCAGGAGATTAGTTCAGAGATATATGGGAGACAGATTGTGGACGGCTTTGTAAGTCAATGTTAGTAGTTTGAATTGGTGGTCAATGAGGGGAAATGGTCGCTTATTATATCCCGGAGAACATGTGACCTAGTCAGCCAATGAAACAAGCCATCCAATGATTCAAGCCCTTGTGTCTTCAACTTGTGGATGTTTTATGCACCCTGATTAGGCACTAAATGTTGGGGAAAAAAAAAGGAGTCTGGCGCTCCTCTCACCTCTTCCCACCCCCTCCCCTCATCATACTTACCCCGCCAACTGTCCTACACTGTTAGAAGGTAGAAACAAAAGCATTATTTTTAAGCATTACTTAAAAGAAATAATGTTTTTTCATCCGATCACTTAACAAACAAAGCCGCATTCGACGTCTTTGTTTGTAAATTTCTTGTGTTTCCGATCCCAAACCAAATCCGTAATGTTCATGCCGAATTTGAAATTGGCAAACATGGTCGGGGAAAGTTAATTCATATCTAGTCATGTCCTTCCAGTTTTCTGAACAATTTGAAGTGCGCAACATGACATCACATTACCAGGAAACACAGGTTAATAAATTGCATCCTGGCATCTTATACATTTCTTTTCCATTTTTTTGTCACGGTCATGGTGGAGTGGTAACCTCCCCACACTACATTGGGAGGGTCATCTTTACAGGGGTGATATATGCAACATAATGCATAGAAAATGGGTCATATTGGCACTGATTAGTAAATATATGTGTAGTCTGTTATTAAACCTTATTGTAATTTTTGGAATAACCCTTTAACATATTCTGCTATTGATTATTATATTTTGTTGGTGTGGCATGCACCATATGAGAAAAATAATGGCAGTACTATAGTACAGATCAATACGATTGCAGTAATATCCTATTTATAAATTGTTTTATATTTGATTACTTTTGCACAAAACATCCCTTTTAAGCCAAAAATATAATTTATTTTGCATCATATTTTGAGAGCTTTAACCTTTAATTTTTTTCCATTTACAGAGCTTCATGAGAGCTTCTTCATTGTATATCAACCTATAGTATTTATTGCCACATACAGTTTGAATCAGCATACAGTGTTTAATAAATATATGAACTCCGCTTTTGCTATACATGAAAAAAAATGTACGCTAAGGCACTTAGTTAATTTTTTTGAACAAGAAATGAAAAAGCTTTTAAAACACAACAAAATGTACCTTTGGATTGCCCTGAACTCTTGTAACTGTACATGTGGTAAACAAACCTCAAGTGAACTGGGTAAGAGATCGGATCCAGCCTAAGTTCTTAATTAAAAACTTTCCAAGTGTATCCAGCATATTGAAGTGGGGTTTGGACCACGCTTCCGTCCAGATTATAAATAAACTGTTGTAACCAGATTTATAGTAATTTGGGATTTATTTGTACACATTTCAGGGCATGCAGACCTTTCCGGAATATCACAGGTGTGATGGTACATCTGTGAATTTCCTCAAGAAGGGGCTGCATGCTCTGAAACGCGCGCAAATAAATCCCAAATAATTTACTATAAATCTAGTTACAAGAGTTTTATTTATAATCTGGACGGGAGCATGGTCTAAACCCCACATCTATATGCTGGATACACTTGGTCTCTACCTAATGGGAGACTGCTGCAGACCGTCACTGCCTGGATATCAAGGAGAGATCAAAAATGTAATAAGTGGTTGCGACTTTACACAACCCAATCAGGTGAGCAGTTTTAACTTATCGAAATTATTTATTGCAACAACACAGGTAAACGCTATGTTGTGCCTTTCTTTTCATTTCCAGTATTTACAGCTTAAAAACTTTCCGGGAAAGTTTGACTATGGGAACATCTAAAAAGTTATCAGAAGACCTTTGTGGAAGGAATGAAATGGCCACATTACATTTAATGGGGACATCATGAGAGAATATGCCCTTTATGTGTTTTTGAGTCAGTCAAGTTGTGAGGTAAATTATCAGTACTATTTGGAAGCTGTCAGAAGTGGTATAAACTGGCCTGAACCGTTTTTTGAGCAGTAAAAATGTGAAACAGCTGATTGGTTAAAGGGGGGGGTGAGAGTGGGGGCTATATACCTATAAAAGGTGACAGCTCCTGTCAGGAGCTGTCAGTTTACCTCAAGAAGCTGAAGAAGCCCCACCCTCCCACCCGTTATCTGGTTTTTGTGTTATATTATACTGTTAGGTTTGGGAACTTTGTCAGAGGATGGGTCACCCACATACTTGGGTGGATCTGTATAGAGGTAATTATTTAATGAATTATTTATTAATTTATTTAAGTATGGAGAATTTTTAAAATTAATTTATTGGATTATTTATGTATTTAACATCATTATTAAACTTGACAAAAGTACCCGACCAATAAAGAATTTTTTATCCCATATAATATACTAGTCTGGTTCTTTTAATATTTATATATTTATTAGTTTTTTTAGTAAATAGGGCATTATGACCTTGTGTCCAGTTACACTGATCTTTCATTCCTTGCTCAAGAATCACAAAAATTCTTTCCCCACTTCTTTAGGCTGATTGTGGCTGGGGTGGGTGGGTTCCTCACTGGCTCTCGCCAGTCTTTGTTTTTTTGGTAAGAACAATTAATTTTTACAGAGGTTAACCCTTTTTGCTTTACAATTAGGTTGAATGGTAGTTATTTGGCTGACCTGCTCCTAATATGGGAGGGTTAAGCAAAATTTGCTATGAATTTTGTAGAATATGTTAACATTAAAGGGATCCTGTCACCTCCAGAACGCCTCCTAAGCTACCAAAACATGTCCCTGCAGCATCCTATCACTAATCTCACACTCTTTTTGTCTCCTAAAAGCATCTGTGAAAGTGCATAAAAAAGTTTTAATACTTACTCATTAGGGATTATAATTAGCAGGGGCTATATTCTTTAGTCACCAGGGTGGGCTGTTTTGCAGATTCCAGGATCCACCCTCTCTCTGTGTGTTTGCTCTGCTTGTGCAGGTTTTACCCTCCCCTCTCTCTGTCACTCACAGAATGCAAATCATTAGTCCTGCCTTCAGCTCCACATCACAGCAGCACAGACAGAGAGAGGGCTCGATCATTCAGGGTGCAAAACAACATGCCCTGGAGACTAAAGAATATAGCCCCTGTTAATTATAATCCCTAATGAGTAAGTATTAAAACGTTTTTCTCCACTTTCACAGGATGCTTTTAGGAGACAAAAGGAATGTGAGATTAGTGATAGGATGCTGCAGGGACATATTTTGATAGCATAGGAGGCGTTTTGGAGGTGACAGGATCCCTTTAATACCATGAACTTAAAATCACACGTGATATTCAGAATTCCTCCATTCATTTTGTTGAACATTTCCTTAAAACAATTCTGCTGATGGCCACATACTCATTGTCTGCCATAGGAAAGACACTGCTACAAATTCAATTTAGACTCTTCATTCCACCCTAAGCATATAGTGGAAAATATCCCAGTCTAGGAATTTACATTCCTGAAAAGAAATACTTCTTCACTAGAATTATTGCCTAATAATTTGAACCTTACAAAAAATAGGTTACAAACTAGGGGATTCCTTGATTGGACACTGGATAGAGCTCATCAGATTGTTTCTAAAAAAGATAGATGGGATATGTTAAAAGAAGTTACTAATACCAAATTACAGAATATAGACAAACAAAGAATATCATTCATTCCAATACTTAGTCCTCAATTTAATAAGATTAAAACTTCATTACTTCACATCTTTCCATGTTATACCAGGATGCGAATTTCAAAGAAATATTGATGAAACCCATAAGTTTCATTGCTAAAAGGGCCCCAACACTCCGTAATATGTTATCCGCAATTATCTTAAATATTCTGAAAATAATATATTCAAAAAGAATAAAACATGGTAATATATAGCTGGGGTTTCAAAATGCAGCTACAACATACATACACAATTCCATCTGTTTTGAAGGTAGAAATGGTCCCCCATGCTCTTGGATTCTTGTGCACAGGTTGCACCAATATCTGTCTGCCCCTGATATACATTATGTCAGCACACTGCAATTAATGAATGCATAAACTCCATCATAGTTAAAAATGTATGTAAGGCTGCTTTCACATCAGCGGTAAACGCTGATCGCGGCAGTTGCGGTGAAAAAAACGCAACTGCCGTGATGACTGCATAACGGCCGTGATCGCAGAACACTTGCGGCAAGCCCTATACAATGTCTATGGGGCTTGCGGTAAGTGTGCGGCAGGTACGGCAAGTGTGGTTTCGTTTTTTTTTCGCGGCCGCACCTGCCGCAAGGGCCAAAACCGCACCTGCCACACACTTACCGCAAGCCCCATAGACATTGTATGAGTGTTGCCGCAAGTGTTCCGCTATGCGGTAATCGCGGCAGTTGCGGGTTTTTCACCACATCTGCCGCTATCAAAAAAACGCAACTGCCACGATTACCGCATAACGGACGCGGCACACTTGCGGCAAGCCCCATACAATGTCTATGGGGCTTGCGGTAAGTGTGCGGCAGGTGTGGCAAATGCGGTTTCGGCACTTGCTGCAGGTGCGGCCGCGAAAAAACCACGGCATGCCGCATTTGTTTCACGGCCGCACTTGCCGCAAGTGCCGATACCGCACTTGCCGCACCTGCCGCAAGCCCCATAGATATTGTATGGGGCTTGCCGCAAGTGAACCGCAACTGCGACCGTTATGCGGTAATCGCTGCAGTTGCGGTTTTTTCACCTCAACTGCCGTGATCAGCACAAAACGCTGATGTGAAAGCAGCCTTAGGCCCCTTTCACATCAGCGTTTATTTGAAATCGCGGCAGATGCGGGCTTGCGGCAGGTGCGGCAAGTGCGGTTATGGCACTTGCGGCAGATGCGGCCACGAAAAAAACCGCGGCTGACCGCGTTTTTGTTCGCGGCTGCACCTGCCGCAAGTGCCAAAACTGCACTTGCCGCACCTGCCGCAAGCCCGCCTATACATTGTATGGGGCTTGCCGCAACTGTGCCGCAACCGTGCCGCAAGTGCAGCCGGTATGCGGTAATCGCGGCAGATGCGTTTTTTTCACCGCATCTGCCGCGATTTCAAATAAACGCTGATGTGAAAGGGGCTTTACTTAGGTAATATTTTTTGATCAAGAAATTAAAAAGCCATCAAGCCTCGACAAAGTGTACCTTAAATTTCAGATGTTTTTTAGCTCAAATGACTCTCAATTTGCTAAACAGACCTCATGTCAACTAGGGAAGAGATGGGATCTAGCCTGAATTCTTAATTAAAGCCTTTCTGGTATAGATGGGTGGAGCAGGTTACTGAACCTGGAAAGGGGTAACACACAACAATGCAAACTACAAAAAAATAAAATAATTGCTTATACACTTGGCTTTAGTATATATTGGTACTGTTCTGAGATAATACCAGCCAATCACTGAACTCCATGAATTTGGTGATGTAGATATCGCAAGCCATTGAGGTCAGTGACTTTCTGCAGTTGTGCTGTTCGCTGTAGTTCATGACATCACCACTGCAGATCAAAGCACAGAGACTGGAGCAGGGTGGTGAACCGACACAGACACAGGATTCAGGAAGAGTGAGTACAATTGCCAGGGTCACATCTCCGTTTTGACCCTAGCCTGCCGGATTCTGGTTTTAACTTAGAACTTTTTCCAGCACAGCATAGCGCTACCGCTATGGGGTGCTGGAAAACGCAGTCCCTAGTTACCCTATGTTTACCTTCACTACCTGTCACACAGGCAGCGGCTTGGAGTGCGCTTTACAGCGCCGCACAGGAAACGTTGCCGACAGCGTTTCCTGTGCGGTGCTGTAAAGCGCACTCCGAGCCGCTGCCTGTGTGACAGGTAGTGAAGGTAAACATAGGGTAACTAAGGGCAGTGTTTTCCAGCACTGCGGTAACACTATGCGGTGCTGGAAAAAGTTCTAAGTTAAAACCGGAATCCGGCAGGCTAGGGTCAAAATGGAGATGTGACCCTGGCCTAGCTCACTTTTTTATTTTTATTTATTGCAGATTTTCGGTTACTGTTTTGTTGAAGGTGAAAACCAATAATCAGGATCTCACATCTCGAAACTATTGAACATGTAGCTATTTCTTTGGCAAATCCAGCATTACTTTCACCCAGCTCCTCTGTTCAACCATCACTGAAAAATCAGCAATTGAATTAACCCCTTATGGCCACTTTACACGTCCCGATATCGTCGTCCAACTTCAATAAAAAGTCACGTGGTTCGTGCGTTGGCCCCGTTATCGTTCGTGTGTTGTAAGGTGTAAATGACCAATTCGATGCAAGAACGATGTCAAAACGATATCGGGGAAGAATTGTGCAGGCTTTCCAACTGCCCGATATTGGATGGACGATCTGGCAGGATCGTTCTGTGTGACAACCCAACACCGACTTGGAGAACAACTTCCCCTATTCACTCCCATGGTAAATGGTCGTTCCTGGGTCACTCGTACAAGGGGGCGTAGACATCGCAGTTGTGTTTCTTGCCGCTATTGCCCTGTGTAACATCTCCTATGCAATCTTGGATTTTAGCCAAAAAAGTGCGCGCTCCCGTGCCATTGTAGACAATATCAAAACGAATCAATTTTGACCTTAATGACCATGCCAAATTTTACAATTCTATCATGTGTCACTTTATGAGGTGTGGTGATGTGGCCCCTGGCCGGGTGCATCACACGGGTTATCAATGCAGGTCTCTGTTCACATGGGCCGGTTTTCCTGATTGTGTGCTGTGTGAAACCTGTCCGATGTACAGGGGGTTAACAGCTGAAGGGTTTTCATGAGCTGAGTAAAACAGCTGAGTGTGAGTGCTGAAGATCCGATACATTCATGAGCCTAATGAGCGGCTGAACCTGTGGGGATGAGTGCTTTGCTGGGCTAAACCTGAATAGTGCACAGGGGGTTAATCACATCTCAGGTCTGTGTGTGAGTGAAGATGTGCTGATTGACTCACTGTGTTGCAGCTGTGAGTGAGCAGCCTGGATAAGAACCTGCCAGGTGTCTGAGTGAGGAGAGGACGATGGGATTCAGAAGTCCAGACCACTGCCATGTGAGGAGGTGCTGGAAGTGATCCGTCCCCGGTGGGGGAAGTGATGGGAGCCTGTCAGCTCCATGCCGGTGGCACAAAGATGCGTGCATACCAGCAAGTGTCCAGGACCGAGGACGGCTCAAGGGCCAGGCGGTCATATGTGTGATGAGGACCGAGGATGGCTCAAGGGCCAGGCGGTCAGATGTGCGGTGTGAGAGACCGAGTACGGCTCAAGAGCCAGGCGGTCACAGCCGACTTTGGGACTGACTGAGTGAGTCATGATATGGTCCCGTTGATCCAGATGTAGTGTCCTAGATCCCGGTGGATCCATAGAGGTCTTGTGTGTACTGAGTGACAGGGTTCCTGTTACTATGTGATGGCTTATGTAAAAATGCCATGTGTGATGACTCATGTGCAATAGGATGGGGAATGATCCCTGTCAGGGTGATAGACGGTGATAACCGTCTTTAGAACCAGACTGAGGTCTGCAAGGGTCGGTGGGTGACGCCTTGAAGTTCTGGGGAAAACGTATGTGAATGTCCTGTAATGTAATGTCATATGGGAATGTCATATAATGCAATGTAAGGATATGCATATTATATGTGAAAATGGAAATACAGTGTTATGGTTTATGTGTTGAAAGCTGTTTATGACAGAAATTAATAAATCCGCTGGTTATGCTACGTTGAAATGTAGTCTCTGCTGTCATTTTCCCCGTGCCAAGCGGGTTCCCCTAGGGCGCTACCTCACAGAGGTTACAACTCAAAATCGTCAAGTGATCCCAGTGATTCTGAGAATAGTTTTTCATGTCATATTGTATTTCATGTTAGTGGTACATTTAGGATGATATTTTTCATGTTCGTTTCTGAAAAAAATGGAAATTTGGAGAAAATGTCAAAAATAGGTATGAGCGAGTACTGAAATATTCAGACTCGCTAGACTCATAACAAGTAGGTCCTAATACTCGGGTACTCGTTAAGAGTCTAACGAGTCCAATGTAAGTCAATGGGGAAGCGAGTATTGCGAGTAATTCCTCTGCTGCTGGACCCTATAAAGAGGTCTGGCAGCAGAGGAAAAACCTGCAATTCCCCACTTCATTGTTTAAAAGCCAGCGGTAAAAAGCCGCCGGCTTTTAAACAATGCTGAAGCCGCCTACTGGCTTCCCCGCCACCTAACAGCAGTATCCTCCGCTCCCCCCACCGCCTCACCGCCCTATCCTAACTTAGGATTATGTTGGGAGGCTGCGGGGGGAGGGGAGGATCCTGCTGTCAGGCAGCCGGGGAGTGCAGAACCGATCGCGGCAAGCAGGGAGCTGTCCGCAGTCATGAACTAAGTTAAAACCGGATTCTCCCAGATTGCCCCCATCCGGTGCAATGCAGCACCAGTTTTCTCTTTTGGACGCCTTCCTGCCTGTAATTTCAAATGAACAGCTGACTCAGGTCAGCTGTTCATTTGAAGTAGCGATGCTGGCCTGGCAGGGTTCATGTAAGTTCATGCTTGCCTTCATGAACTGACATGAGCTTTCACATGCCAGGGTGCACAGCTCTGCTATATCTCTGGTGGAGGTTCTCTACCAGAGATGCAGCAGAGCTAAAGAAGAACCCTGGATTGGACTACGTCAGACAGAAGAGGATTTTTTTTAAATAAAGATGGAGTCCCTAAGTGTGATTTTGTTTTTTTTTCAAAAATTTTTCTTGGTGTTGTGTTTTTATTTAAACATTGTAATAGAAATTCATGGGGGGCATGTCTAATATTGGCATGACCCCATGAATTTCGGGATTAGGGCCAGCTGATAACAAAAAGCTGGCCCTAACCCCTATATTACCCAGTGGCCACTGCACCAGGGCCCTGGAAGAGTTGAGCTCAGTGCCAGAACATGGCGCTTCAATGAACGCGCCATTTTCTGAGGCGGCTGCGGGCTGCCATTCGTAGCAGGGGGTGCCCAGAAGGCTTGGGCCTCCCTGTGCTGCGGATTCCAGGCCCCAGCTGCCTAGCTGTTCCAGGCTAGACATAGAAATCGCGCGGAGCCCCACACATTTTTTTTTTAATTATTTCATGAAATTCATGAAATAATAAAAAATAAGGGCTTCCCGATATTTCTGTGTCCAGACAGGTCCAAATAGTCAGCTGGAGGTTGGGGGCAGCCCATTGCCTCCTGCTGTATCCGGCTGGCATACAAAAAGACGGTAAAGCCCACGTCAACATTTTTCTGAAAAATCCATTAAACAATCCTATAAAAAGGGACTGCATCTTTATTAACCGATCAATCATAGTCGAGGGGTTAAGAAAGATGCAGTCCCTTCCATTCATATTGTTTTTTGAATTTTTCAGAAAAAAAATGAGCATGGGCTTCGCCGTATTTTTGTATCCAGCCGGATACAGCAGGCAGCGACGGGCTGCCACCAACCCCCAGGTGCCTATTTGTACCTGGCTGGACACAACAATATAGGGGAGTCTTTTTTTTTTATTATTTCATGAATTTCATGAAATAATAAAAAAAAATGTGTGGGGCTCCACACTATTTCTATGTCTGCAGCCGCCCCAGAAAATGGCGCGTTCATTGAAGCACCATGTTCTGGCTCTGAATCCAACTCTTCCAGGGCCCTGGTGCAAGTGGCTCACTGGGTAATAAAGAGGTTAGGGCCAGCTTTTTGTTATCAGCTGGCCCTAAGCCCGAAATTCATGGGGTCACGCCAATATTAGACATGCCCCCATGAATTTCTATTAATTGTTTAAATAAAAGCAAAACACCAGAAAAATTATTTTTATTTGAAAAAAAACAAAACCACACTTAGGGACTCTATCTTTTATTTAAAAAAATCCTCTTCTGTCCGACGTAGTCCAATCCAGGGTTCTCTATAGCTCTGCTACATCTCTGTAGAGAACCTCCACCAGATGATGTAGCAGAGTTGTACACCCTGCCGTGTGAAAGTTTTTGTCAGTTCATGCAGGCAAGTATGAGCTTACATGAACCCTGCCAGGCCAGCATTGCTACTTCAAATGAACAGCTGACCTGAGTAAGCTGTTCATTTGAAACTACAGGCGGGAAGGCATCCAAAAGAGAAAACCGGTTTGAAAACCGGATTCTCCCGGATTGTACCGGTCCGGTGCAATCCAGCACCCCATAACATGGGACTCTATGGTGCCGGATTGCACAGGACCGGGGCAATCTGGAGAATCTGGTTTTAACTCAGTTAACGACCGCGAAAAGCTCCCTGCTTGCCAGCGGTCGGTTCTGCTCTCCCCGGCTGCCTGACAGCAGGATCCTCCGCTCCCCCCGCAGCCTCCCCACCCGATCCTAATGTTAGGATAGGGTGGGGAAGCTGTGGGGGTAGCGCAGGATCCTGCTGTCAGGCGGCGGGGAAGCCAGTAGTGGGCTTCAGCATTGTTTAAAAGCCGGCGGCTTTTTACTGCTGGCTTTTAACAATGAAGTGGGGAATTGCAGGTTTTTCCTCTGCTGCCAGAAACTCTTATAGGTCCAGCAGCAGAGGAATTGCTTTGTCCATTGATTTACATTGGACACGTTACTCTGCGAGTAATTGCAAGGATGCTCGCAGAGTAACTAGTAGCCCGAGTACCCTACTATTTGGCGAGTACCGAATAGTAGCGAGTAGACTCGCTCATCCCTAGTCAAAAATTTAACTTTTATCTGTAGGTATATATGTGCCAGGTAAGACTAAGAGCACTGAAGACCCATATATAAAGCCAGCATATGTATACTACATTACTTTTCTTTGCTCTTGGCAGGGAAGAGGGAAGAACGCCTGCATAGGAGCACAATAGGGACATTGAGAGGATGACATAGCATGCATCATCCACTTGAAGTACAGAAGGAAAATGGTGAGCTTAGGAAGAGAAAAGGCGCTGGATCAAGAACAGACACCCATAGTCTATGAATATAATAAAAGGTCTTTTTCTTACCTTGCATAGAGAATTGTGAACATAAATATAGCTTATCAGAGCGCTATAAAAGTTGGTTGAAAGGTCATAGTCATACTATATATACGGGAAATCCTTGTCACAGGTTTCCTTTCAGCATTGATTTTTCAGTAACAGAGGAATGAATTTGCTAGGTAAAGGTACTGCTAGATTTGTCTTGTTTTTACACATATTGATCTCTGACCAATCAGACCAATTTTAATATTTGTATATACTTATGATGATATACCATAGTCATATGGAAAGAGAGCACGCTCATTAAAGTCTAAAATTTATTTACCTGAAATTTCATTTCCTGGAGCTCTATGGCAGCACACAAATTAAATAAATCCTTACTCCCTAGTTGGAATAGAAGAGTTAATTAGAAATACACAAAGTTTGACTAATTGGACACTTCCCGCCCTCTTCCAATAAGGGGGGCAAGCAGACCACACACCATATATGTTTTCCAAGCAATAGTAATTTTAATAGGATGGGATGTCTGTGCTGCCATTGGACTCCAGGAAATTAAATTTAAGGTAAATAAATTTTAGACTTTCCTGATCGTCCTACGGCAGCACACAATCGGAATTGGCAAGCAATAAACCAAATGTAGGGTTGGGTATAGTTATGAACCGATGATTCAGGAGTAACATTCAGATTCCGTAGAAGTCGTTGGTAACTGTACTGACCACAATCCCTGACTACACACTGCAACTAGAAGTAGCCGTGGGATGTAACTAACCAGACCTAGACACCTCTGCACAGCCGGAGAACTAACTGCTCCTAAAGATGGATGTAGGAAAAGCTATCTTGCCTCAGAGCAGACCCCCAAAAGAATAGCAAGCCCCCCCACAGAAATTAACTGGGAAACAAAAGACGGAAAAACAAACACAGGTAGAGTATAAGGTTTAGCAAAAGAGGCCACACTAACTATATAGGAAAGACAGGATAGAATACTATTGCGGTCAGTATAAAACATTATCAATAACCACCAACAGCAGATATTGCAAAATTTACCCTGAGTCACTAAGACTCGGCGCACTCTATATCTGCAGACTTCTATGAATCAAATGCCAGCAGAACAGGAAATAACAGATAATAGTGAATGGTAGAATTCCTAGGAAGAAAACTTCCTATCTAAGAGATAAACAAATATGCAAACTAGATAGCAAACCCACAGTTCAGAATAAGACAAAACATTAGCAGAACCTTAAGCACACAAAAGCGTGCCACAAAATATCAAAAAACCATTCAATTATTTTGAAAAGATCTCCACAGAGCAGAAGAAACAAGAGATATGTGAGCTCCTCCAGGAACAAAAGCCAACTGGCAAGGAATGAACCACTTCCAACCATTATATGCTCCAAGAACCGGATTGCTAATCCCAATCACCTGTGAAACCCACGCAGTCAGCTGCATCACCAGCAACAACAACCAGAGGGAGCTCCAATGAATTCACAACAGGGTATATCATTGTGTCGCTTGATTTGGCACTTTTTGCCAAAGGCTGAGCCATCCACAACTAAGATGAAAAGTGCTTCATTAGCGCAGAAGATGATGAAAAAGTGGATGCTCCACACATATGGTTCAGGAATGTGTGCTAATTCAGACTAAGAAACTGAAGCAGCCCAGGTAGAATGGGCCCTGTTGAATGGTGACTGTTTCTACTAATTTATTAGGTAGGTATCACAAATTAAAGTCTTGATCTGCACTGACAAGATGCTCTTACTGGTTTTCTGCCAGCGATTTGGTCCAGCAAATAGAAGAAATAGATTTTCATCCTTCCTGAAAGGAAGAGTGTTCTGGAGATAAAGTAGCAACATTCTTTTTCCATGCAGTAAACCGAGACCTTGTACATCCTCATTATGTGGATCTTGACCCAGTACAGGCAGAATTATTTCCTGATTAATATTAAATCAAAGCCAATCTTTGGAGAGAATCCAAGTAGAAGCCTTAACGCCACATGATGTGTACCTATTTGTAGATTTGGTTCTCTTGAAAGCAATGCCTGGAACTCTCCTATTTATTTGGCAGCTGCAAATGCCACTAAGAACATGGTTTTCCCAGAAGATGTTTGATTGATGCCCTTACTGCTCGTTCAAAGAAAGAACTCTGAAGTGATTTAAAGGGCCAAAGCGAGATCCCATGAGAAAAACAGGAGGTACGAATGGTTGTCTCAGGATCCTAATGACTTCAAAATCTGTGGTGATTAATCGGTCTGGAAAATGTGCCATCTAGGTGGACATTGATGGCTGAAACCTGTGTTAAACTTCAGTCCACTATCGAGACCATCATGGAGGAATCGTAACACTGAGGCTATAGACCTTTATCGATTTCTTGCATGGAACATCATCCATTATGGTACCTTTACACGCCGCTACAGAAGGTTAGAAACAACCGGGTGTCGGTGACAATTGTATCTTGCATCGGCAAAACACCGCGAGTTAGCGGCGTGTAAATCAGGTTGTTGCCACCAGTCACTGTCGAAACCTGTTTTTCAGCAGTGCTCAAAAGCAGGTAGGTTTAAACCCGATGGTAGCACGTGAGACACCCGGTTGTTTCTAACCTTCTGTAGCGGCGTGTAAAGGTACCATTATAGATTTTCCATATTCTTGCATACACCCTTATGGTACCTTTACACGCCGCTACAGAAGGTTAGAAACAACCGGGTGTCTCACGTGCATGAGCACGTTTCAACGGTTCCTAACGGTACCTGATACCGCCTTTACACGCCGCTACATGGTGCTCTACAGAAGGTTTAATCTATCCCTGGAGACACCGTCGGGTGCCGCAGGTTACCTTCTGTAGAGCACCGTCCCTCATTTACACGCCGCTACCTCAAGGTAATATGGGCGGACCAGGGGCAGCAGGGACAACACATAGGTGTGCCAGAGTTGTGGATTACGAGACGCTTGTACGGTGATTGGACAAAGCAATTACATCATGATTGGCCAGCCAGCGCAGGAAGGCTGGCTAATACATGATGCTATTGCAATTGTGTAGTGTGACTGGTCAGCTCCTTAAATATGCCGCCCTATGCAGGGACAACCAATCGTAACGCAGGAGCTTCCACCAATGATCACTGATGGGGCGCGGTATCCCGGAGGCTGTGGCACGCCCCAGGAAGTTCATAAGGTGTCGAAAAAACCTTCTTGTTCCTCGTTTACACGCCGCTACCATCGGGTTTAAACGTACCTGTTTTTGAGCACTGCTGAAAAACAGGTGTCGACAGTGACCGGTGGCAACAACCTGATTTACATGCCGCTACCTCACGGTGTTTTGACGGTGCAAGATACAATTGTCACCGACACCCGGTTGTTTCTAACCTTCTGTAGCGGCGTGTAAAGGTATCATTAAAGTTTCTTGTCTTCTGTCTGACAAGAAGGTGTTTATAATAAAGGGAGTACGTTTGCCGCAACACTGAACACAAAATGCTAGGGAAAGAGCTAAATGGCTGATAAATGAAATGCAGGATTGTCTGTGCAGCTAAGAAATGCATGTGTGAAAAATGAACTCAGTAAATACTGTACAGGAATAAATGAATTGAGAGACTTAGCTTCATCACTGACGTCACTGCGAAGAGCCGCTAACTACGCCAAAGTGCTCTCAAACTTACCGGGTCCTACTCTAACACTGTATGTGGAATATACTGCTGGGATGAGGTTTATGTGCCTGTGTAGTGCAATTAAAAACCAGCTGGAAATGGTCTGAACCAGGACCAGGGCTACAGCAAGATGGAGGTGTGGGCGAAGCTACTGATCGAGGGTAGGGAGCACAGTCAAAAAAGTCAAACTATAATTTAAAGGACTGGCATCACCTTAATGTGCAGGTGACGTCAGTGATGAAGCTAAGTCTCTCAATTCATTTATGCCCTGGCATGCCCGAAGAAGAAAAATTGAAACGTACGTTGGCTGGAGGGGTGAGGAGCCTGTGTAGCAGAACAGCGCCAGTGCAGCCTGGAAATTGAGGTAATTATAAGCAGGAATCTAAATTGGTGTGCTGCTGGGGGACCCTTTTTAAAGTGTGTATTAGGGTATAGAAAGTACCCCTATGATAGTATTAGGCTGTTCTTAGGCTGTGTATGATGGTGAATTTGTACTATTATGAACACCAGTTTGTAAGCTATCTGATGATAAACACTACATAGGAACACCCTTATATATACTGTTGTTTGCTTTTGAGAGGTATTTATATAGGAATTTTAATAATATATGGATTTTAGCCTGTAATAATTTTTGGTACCTTGAGAGATGTATTAAATTTTGAACATTAATAAAAGTAATCAATTTGTTAAAGAGACAGTAGTTTAATTTGTCTTCCGTGGGAAGGACGGGAGATTTTGGTTTTATTAAGAATTTCAAGTAAAACAAAACCCGAATATCCAACTTTTCAGAATGTTCAAGTTCGAGGTGCCAAACAAACATTGCCATACTCAGTCTGGATTTGAAATTGGTGAACATGTTCGATCAAAGTTTGCTCATCTCTAATGTTAACCCTTACTAGGGAGATGGCAGGTGGGTGTAATAATACCAACCGCTGACTAAAACCAACAAGAAGGTAAGGAAGACAAACAGGGAAAACATCAACACAATTTCACAGCTGCTACCACTATTCTAGACAGCAGATGGCTTGGCAACGGTCAGTTCTCCAGAATAGTTTCTTCCACCCAGGAGCTTGGCTAGGAATGAAGTTCAGTCACCAGCAAGGAATGCTGGATCATGTGACCATATAAAGAAGATGGGAGTGGTTGTGGTGCCCCACTGGTTGGGATGCCACATAGGGGTACTGCACCCATATAAGAGTGTGTAGTATTCCTGTGACTGGGGAACTGGGATGTTGCATAAGGGAGCCTCATAACACACATCCACACACACTCTAGGTAAGGGACCGTGGGTGGTCCCGCTGTAGGGAGGACCCAGTCCCATGGGAGGAGTTACAGGGTAGAAAAGTGTGTGGGAGAAGAGTTAGGACAGTCAGTGAGAAGAGAGCTCCGTTGGGGAGTGAGGAGTGAGGGATGGTGGAGAGGCTGTCAGGAAGGAAGGGGATCTTAAGGGCACCAGGTATTGTGGTGCACCTGAATCCGGACCCGGTACGTCTGCCAACCGGAGGGATTTGTCCTGAAACAGAAGACCGGCACTGAGCATGGTGCGAGTGTCTAGGCCCGAGCCGTTGAACTGGAGGCCAGAGCTTTTAGAGAAAGTCACGGCCGAACACCGCATCTATAAAAAGGCACCATATAGGGTCTGGGGGTCCCAGAGAGGAGTCCTCCAAAGATAGATCTGTGGGAGCTGGCTTGAGGCTCTGCGCGCGGGAGCGCTGAAGGAGACAGGGGAAAGCGCAGTGAGGGACCAGATAGGAATGGAAGGCATACCACTGATGGTTCCAAGTGAAGCATCCTGGTTTCCCAGTGACTACCAAGGCCAGGCAGACCCAAAAAGACTGTGCTATTTGTCATCCTGCTTTAAGAATTGCCAGTAAACCCGTACAGAATGAAAAGACTGTGTGGCATACTTTATTGTCTCCACCTGATGAGCCATCGACTGCAGCAGGGATAGGACAAGTGAGAAGACCTGGTGTAAACTGCGGCCCAGTGTAAAAACTATAACTTCCATTACTTCCCCGGGGATCCCGCTCCACCTACAGGGAGTGTAACGATCTTGCTGCTCCAACATCACCCTGGAGGTCTGTCCACAGCGCTGGTAACATTACCAGAACCGTAGGTGGCGTCACAGACTATTTCCATCATTATTATTTTCATTGACTCTTTTCAGCGAACACCAGGGCCACGGAACCAGGCACAGGCCGCAGTGACATCCCCAGTAAATCAATGCCCAGAACCACGTATCCCACGGCCCTGGGGCGGGTCATGGTCACAAAGTAGCCTCACCTGTGTATAGCCCCTAGGAGTTTTTCTAATGCAGGAACTGATATTAACTCTTACACTGCCAAAGGAAAGAATGTGAGCACTGCTCTGAATCTGGCTAAATTGTTAGATTCAAGGAGAGCCAGCTGCCTGAGCCTTTTGGATTCTCCAATGCTCCATAGGCAAAGCTGCCTGTGCTTTACAGCGAGGGCGAGAAAAGAGTTCAGACTAGAGGTGCAATTATCCTACTGGTTCAAGCAGTTAATCTTAGGAAGTCTATCACCCTTGGCCAGTAGAAAGTTGGAAGTCAAAGGAGTAGTGCACTCCTGAATAAGGAAGATTAAATTACTCATTAAAAATGCGCTTGGTACCAGTCTCATAAAATATGATTTCTCAGCTTAAAAGGTCTTTGGTGAGATAAAAGCTTAATATTTAACATTTGTTTAAAAAAAGTATTTCCAGATCTTAATTATGGTATAGTGCATTGCAGGTGTAAAATTAATAATCTTTAAAAACATATTTTTTCGTTAAACACTATTTTTGTAATGATCCTCCTATATAAGTGATGGCCAATGCGAATATTGTCACCTGATTGGTTAATTAACATGTTCTGTAGGTTCTTTACAGGGTCAGTCAATCATACCCAATTCTTCCCTACAACCTGTCATCAATAACAAAGTATATATGTATGTCTGATTTCCGTGTCGTCACTTCATAGTGTGGAAAGATGTCTTTCTTTATGTACCCTAAAGCAGCTTGGTTGTAAGACAGTTTTAGAAAAAATATGTTTATAAAAATATCCACCAGAATCATTAATGGAAGTTACAAAAAAAGTATAAATTATTATTATTTTAACATATATTGTTTTACTTATAAAATATTAATACAACCAAGGAATGGCATCATTTTTTGCTCACTTGGGGACCTTCTTTACAAATAAAAATACACTCCTTTACTTTCTCATTTTTCTATATTTAGAGGATAAAGAACATTTCCAAGCTGTAAGGGTGGTCCCAAGAGTCTTGAGGAGTGGCTGGGGATTTTGGGAAATTAAGTTTCTGGTGTTTTCTTTCCAGTGTTTCCTGCCTTTTTGGCAAAAATTGCTGCAGACAATTGTTAGCTGTAGGTGGAAAGCAAATATCAACTAGTTCTGCAGACAGGCTAATGTGTATAGGGACCCCCTCATTCTCCCTGGCTGATGATGTCAGAGGAGATAAAGGTTCGGTATGCCAAGTTTGGACTGACGATCCTTTTCTTCTCAAGATATAGATGGCCGCCAGCCATTCAATCAGCAGAACCCCTTTTCGGCTGAAATCTCTCTAAATACTATGGTGGGCTTTACACTTACTACTAGAAAAAGGCAGCATCAGAAAGACTTACCATCGATGCCAAAAACAAAAACCAACAATGCACTTGCAGGATGCAGTAAGACCCCACTATGTTAAGCAAGCCCATGTGCAGGCTAATAAATCACCTCAACCTACAACAAGATGTGGGAGGCGACCTGCCATGCATACAATGGGCCTGCATAGAGCACCTTTCACACTGATACATATAATGCAGAGTGTCTGAAAGCTACCCAACCGCTCTGCTGCCTGAGCATTGGGCTGCACAGTACAATACTTCTGCACCACTAGAAGAATGGTGCCCCATTTACACTTAGTAACAAAACTAGCTTTTAACTATATCACTACAAACTGAGAATTTGGGCAGTTTTCACACTTTTAGTTATTTTTTAGGGATGTTGTAAGTTTTTTAAAACTGCAGTATGCTCTAGATATGGCTTTTTCTACCATTTTTCCATAGGCTTTACAATAAAACAGGAACAATGCTTGAAAAAAAATGACACCCCAAAACATTTGAAAAAATGTAATGAAGAAAATCTCAGCAAAAAAAACTATTAAAGAAGATAACCTATTCGCTTGCAGCTTTGGTTCAATAATGCTAAGTTGTCTTTCGGCATGATTAATGAGTGGATTACAACTCTCCAATGAAGAATATTCCAAACTAGCCAGTAGTGTATCTTTAAGAGCAGAAAGTTTGTAGTCTCACCAAAGCCCTAGTCCCTGAGGGGGCCTATAGCCTATTTGCCATGTAAGCGTACACCAATATTATTAATATGGCACATGGCTGAAAGGAAACCATACAGATTTTACATTTACTCAGAAGCTTCAAGTGATGCCTCTGGGAAGTGTCATCGCTTATTAAAATGTATTTCTGATTGAAAGCTCACTTTTACATATTTGGAGCAAATAAATAATTTACTTTAAGTCAAGTGGGATTCCCGTGTTTGTCATGCAGTAAATATTATCATTTTATAAATTTGTTCAGATCAAGTGAGAACATTCTTTTTTTTAGAGTACAATGTATGAGAGTGGATAAATCTAATTCTCACTTTCCACTAATCTTATACAGTGAGCAAACACTGGAATTGAAATATCTTGAAAAACTAAATATTAGCTAACAAACATATGGCAATTTAGAACAGTTGCTAATAATTAATTGAATACAATTGGGATTATATATTCATGACAGCCAAATTTCTCAGCATTTAGTGTAATTACATTATCTGTTATCTGTCTTTCATTCATTCAATCTCTATATTCCTAACTTTTTTGGGTTATTTAATGTACCATAAAATCATGCCGGCTATTGTTAGTTGCCATCTAAGAATAAGAAAAAATGTTGAATGCATATTAGGTGATGGAACTTGCTATATTCCTTATGGAGAGAAGTTTTACTGCAACCATAAGAAGACAGTTAAGTAGGTGAGGAGATTGTAGCTACATCCCCCCTCTAGGAAATATGCAAATTTGCACTTTAGTAAGGAAGTGGAATAACTCCAGTGCCACCTTTAAGTAGCTCCTCAAAGTCATAATCGCTTTCCAACAAGCATTTAAATATGACTAAGGGATTTGTGCCAGATCAGAACCCCAAACTAAAGATGCTGTGTTTCGGGGTAACTGCCCCTCATCAGTGTAGTGTGTGCGATATTCTGATCTGCCTGTGTGAGTGGGCTAAGACAAGGTCTGGGAACTTGCTATCTACCATAGGCGGCCGTCACACGCAACGATTTCTTGCCCGATATCGTTTAAGCGATCTCCTTTTTGATCGCTTAAGCGATATCGGGCAAGATATCGTTGCATGTAATCAAGCGATTCACGATGTGAAATCGCTTGATCGTGACATCGCTGATCTGAGCTCCGGTTCTCAGATCTAGCGATGAACGATGCCACGATCTGCTTCATCGTGGTGTATAACACCACGATGAACGATCTCCCAGCGGCAGAGCCTATGCTGGGAGATGGTAACTATGGTACACGTCGGGTAACTAAGCGACGCGCGGCCCTAGTTACCCGATGTGTACCATAGTTACCAGCGAGATCGCGGCTCCGCATCGCTGGTGAGTCTGTCTGTGTGACATCTCACCAGCGATGTGAGCGATATTGTAAGCGATTGCGCGTGCACGTGATCGCTTACAATATCGCTAAAGATATCTGTGCGTGTGACGACCGCCTTATGGAGAGAAGTTTTCCTGCAACCTCTCCTCACCTACTTAACTGTCTTCTTATGGTTGCAGGAAAACTTCTCTCCATAAGGTAGATAGCAAGTTCCCAGACCTTGTCTTAGCCCACTTACACAGCCAGATCAGAATATCCCACACACTACACTGATGAGGGGCAGTTACCCCGAAACGCAGCATCTGTAGTGTGGGCTTCTGATCTGGCACAAATCCCTTAGTCATATTTAAAAGCTTGTTGGAAAGTGATTATGACTTTGAGGAGCTACTTAAAGGTGGCACTGGAGTTATTCCACTTCCTTACTGAAGTGCAAATTAGTAGGTGATGGAAATACAGCCCATGAAGCCTATGTTACATGGCACACGTGCTGCCATACTCCTAAGGGTACCGTTACACAAGGCCATATTGCCGGAGATATCTCTGGCGATGCTCGGAGGCGCGCACGCTTTTGGCGCCCCGCCAGCATCGCCGTCGCGTGTGTACACACGGCAATACCTTCGGCAATGCACCGGCAATGTTACAGGCGCCATCGCCGCTGGGGTGTCTACAAATCCCAGCGGCGATGCTGTAACATGGGAGCCTATGGCTCCCATCGCCTGTAACATCGGCGATCGGCATGTTACATGGGGCGATGTGTATACATCGCCCCACAGTGGACACCAGGTTTCAGAGCAGTGCTGAGAAACCAGGCGACCACTCAGAGGTGATATTTAGTGCCGACATCGCCCCTTTAGATTAGGTGACGCAGCGGCGCTGTTGCTGGCGGGTGGCCACGCCCCTGCATCGTCTATGTAATCGGCGGCGATATGGCCTCGTGTAACGGTACCCTAAGAGAAAAGAAGTGCTACATAAAACTGGGAACCTTGGGAGAAGTGCCATTGTACACTGTATGGGTACAACTGTATGGGTACATAGACCTCAAGTGGACTTATCACCTTGGTAATGGTTCGGGAACGTAGTGGTCAAAAGAGGAGAGAAGGCAGGCAACCTGTAAGGCTGCGTATTGGAAATAAGAGGCCTAGCATGTGAGGGAAGGAGGCTTTAGACCAGTGGTATTGATATGAACCCTAATGGGGACGTCACACACATCAATATTGCCAGCGATCTCATCGCTGGCGTCATTAAAGGCTGATCACTGGTGAGCTGTTACACAGGCAGACTCACCAGCGATCAGTACCAGCGAGATCGTTGTTAACCATGTAAACAAGCAGGTAACTAGGCACCATACAGCGCTTAGTTACACGCTGTTTACCATGGATATCAGCTCCCAGCATTTGCTGAGAGGCACTGGGAGATGGCTTCTCGATCATTTCCCGGTGTCACACGCAGTGATGCTGCGTGTCCACCAGGCGACCATCGCCAGGTTTTAGAGCAGGTTCTAAAACCTGGCGACCATCATAAATCACTGGTTGATGCGCCCTGTCACACACGTCAATATCGCTGCAATGTCATGTGCAGCAGCGATATTGCAAGCGATATTGCCGTGTGTGACATCCCCATAACAGGTGGGCAAGGGAGGTGTTCCACTTGATAACACTGAGAGGACTTGCTATGAATAGAAATCCTGTGGAGGAGAGATGGCCTGTAATGGAAAGATCGAATTCTGAGCAGGGTAAGATGGCACTTCAACAAGGTTGATGTATTCTGTTCCCCTAACAAAAATAGGTTGACTGACAGAGCGTGGAGCGAGATATTAAAGCAGGATAAAAGACTATGGTGATGTGGACTGTGTTTATGCTATGGTGCAAAATTTGTCACAATTAAAGGGATTGTCCACAACTTCTATATTCATGGCCTATTCTTAGGCCCCTTTCACATCTCTGCGTTTGCTGCGTTTTGCTGCGTTTTGCTTCATTTGCGTTTTTTTCGCTTTTTTACCGCTAAAAACGCATGAAAACGCATGCGTTTTTATCCCCATTGATTTTAATGGGGACGCATGAAAAACGCATGCAAAAACGCATGTACAAACGCATGTGCGTTTGTAAAAACGCACAACGCATGCGTTTTTGCAAGCGCAGCTCAAAACGTGGCAAACAACGTTTTGGGCTGCGTTTGCAAAAACGCATGCGTTATGCGTTTTTGCAAACGCACATGCGTTTGTACATGCGTTTTTGCATGCGTTTTTCATGCGTCCCCATTAAAATCAATGGGGATAAAAACGCATGCGTTTTCATGCGTTTTTAGCGGTAAAAACGCGAAAAAAACGCAAATGAAGCAAAACGCAGCAAAACGCAGCAAACGCAGAAATGTGAAAGGGGCCTTAGTATAGGTAATTAATATCTTATAGGTATGGGTGTGACACCTGTCACTCCTGCCAATAAGCTATTCACGGTGCTGGCAGCGTCTGGATGTTGCAGCACTGATATATTTTAACAAAAAAAGCTGTTTTTCAAATTACACATCAACTAAAAGCTAGAAGTCACAGAGAAAAAGTGTAAGAAAGGTACTAACAAACACATGGATAACCTGATTCACTGGTGTTTAGTGTTGCAGTGAACAACCTCGACAATGCATGAATAGAGAACAGTGTAAATTCTTACTTTTTATGTAATTGGTGATGTGTGGTATAGTCACACTTTGAGCATAGACCTGCAACAGATGAATGGAACCTGGGAACTATTTGCCAGCTTTGTGGGTATGTGCAGATGACCTGGAGACACTTTGTCCTGGATGTAGTGTTTCCAAACCTGAAGGAAGCCGTGAGTGAACAACAAGGAAAGTGCAGCTGCCCTGTGCCCCCGAGTTCTGCATTTGGGTCAGGGCAGTTTTTTCCTGCCTTCAACCACTGGAGATCGCTTACGACTCCACAGCAATTAATTGACATGCTGCGGAGATTCCGGGAAGTGTGCATGTGTGCATGCAGCCTAAGGCTGGGGTCACAGTTGCATTTTTTACATGCGTTTTTGGAGACCTGCGTTTTCAAAAACGCATTTAAAAAACGCACCCATAGGCCCCCATGTTAAAAAATGCATGCCCTAATAGCCAAAAAGCATGTGTGACAGTCCCATGCGTTTTTGGTGCTTTTCCAAAAACGCATGCATTTTTTAATATGGGGCCTTATGGGAAACGCATGCAAAAACGCATGTACAATTAGTGCCATTCAAAAACGCATGCGTTTCCCATAGGAGCCCATGTTAAAAAAAGCATGCGTTTTAGAAAACGCATGCGTTTTTTTAACATGGGCTCCTATGGGAAACGGATGCGTTTTTGAATGACACTAAAAGGTACTAATTGTACATGCGTTTTTGCATGCGTTTTCCATAGGGGCCCATGTTATAAAAACGCATGCGGTTTTGAAGAAAACGCATGCGTTTTTCAAAACGCACCAAAAAATAGTACAAGCACTATTTTTGGGTGCAGATTCCAAAACGCAGCCAAAAACGCAGGGAGCCATCAGAGACCTTAAAAAACTCATGATGACATGAAAAATGCATGTAAAAAAGCATGCGTTTTTAAAAGGCACTAAAAAAACGCATGTCAACTGTGACCACAGCCTAACAAAGCGTTACCATGGCCTTTGAGTATACAGTTGTGGCCAAAAGTATTGACACCCTTGCAATTCTGTAAGATAATACTCAGTTTCTACCTGAAAATGATCGCAATCACAAATTCTTTGGTATTATTATCTTCATTTAATTTCTCTTCAATGAAAAAACACAAAAGAGAATGAAGCAAAGAGCAGAACATTGATTATTTCACACAAAACTCCAAAAATGTGCCAGACAAAAGTATTGGCACCCTCAGCCTAACACTTGGTTGCACAACCTTTAGCTAAAATAACTGCGATCAACCGCTTCCGGTAACCATCAGTGAGTTTCTTACAATGCTCTGCTGGAATTTTAGACCATTCTTCTATGGCAAACTGCTCCAGGTCCCTGATATTTGAAGGGTGCCTTTTCCAAACTGTCATTTTTAGATCTCTTCACAGGTGTTCTATGGGATTCAGGTCTGGACTCATTGCTGGCCAACTTAGAAGTCTCCAGTGCTTTCTCTCAAACCATTTTCTAGTGCTTTTTGAAGTGTGTTTTGGGTCATTGTCCTGCTGGAAGACCCATGACCTCTGAGGGAGACCCAGCTTTCTCACACTGGGCCCCACATTATGCTGCAAAATTTGTTGGTAGTCTTCAGTAGAGATGGGCGAATCCTAAATTACTCGGACTCGCTAGACTGTAACGAGTCTGAGTCCAGGACTCGCTACTCGTTGCGAGTCTAGCGAGTCCAATGTAAATGAATGGGGAGGCGAGTATTGCAGCGATTCCTCTGCTGCCGGACCCTATAAGGGGTCTGGCAGCAGAGGAAAAACCTGCAAATCCCCATGTTATTCTTTTAAAGCCAGCAGCAAAAAGCCGCTGGCTTTTAAAGAATAATAAAAAAAAAAAAAAAAGATTGAAGGGGGGAGGGGGGAAGGGGGGTCAGGGGGGGTGAGGGGGGAGAGGGGGGGTGCACCGGCCCGGCCGGCTACTTACCCCTGCCTCCGCCGCCGCTGCCGCCTCAGCCGCAGACTCGCTCCCCGAGTCTCTCTGCTTCTGTTTCCGGAGATTCCCGAATGGTGACAAGAGCAGTGAATAAATTAACTTGCGTCACTGCTCGGGAATCTCCGGAGCAGAGCGAGTCTGGCTGACAGCAGAGTTCAGCTCAGGTCCTAATGCCCTGAGCTGAACCCTGACTGTTTAGTCAGTTCTCAGCTCTGCTACATCCCTGTCTGTCTAAGCACAGACAGGGAAGTAGCAGAGCTGAGATTGCGTTTTGGACTACGTCGGACGGAAGAGGATTTTTAAAATAAAGATGGAGTCCCTAATGGCTTTTTTGTTTTATTTTTAATAAAAAATTTTCTCTGTGTTTTTTTTTTTATATTGATTACTGGAAATTCATGGCGGTCATGTCTAATATTGGCGTGACCGCCATAAATTTCGGGCTTAGGGCCAGCTGATAATACAAAGCTGGCCCTAACCCCTTAATTACCCAGTGAGCCATTGCCACCAGGGCCACTGGAAGAGCGGGGTTCAGCGCCAAAAGATGGCGCTTCAATGAACGCGCCATCTTCTGGGGCGGCTGCGGGCTGCAATTTGCAGCGGGGGGTGCCCAGACAGCTTGGGCCTCCCTGCGCTGCGGATTCCAGCCCCCAGCTGCTTAGCTGTACCTGGCTAGACATAGAAATTGCGCGGAGCGCCACTCATTTTTTTTTAATTATTTCATGAAATTCATGAAATAATGAAAAAAGGGGGCTCGCCTATATTCTTGTGTCTGGCCAGGTACAAATAGGCACCTGGGGGTTGGGGGCAGCCCGTCGCTGCCTGCTGGATCTGGCTGGTTCCAGAAATACGGCGAAGCCCACGTGAAATTTTTCTGAAAAATCCATAAAACAATCCTAAAAAAGGGACTGCCTCTTTATTAACCCCTCCACCATGGTCGAGGGGTTAGTAAAGATGCAATCCTTTTTTAGGATTGTTTTATAGATTTTTCAAAAAAAAAAATTACGTGGGCTTCGCCGTATTTTTGTAACCAGCCGGATCCAGCAGGCAGCGACGGGCTGCCCCCAACCCCCAGGTGCCTATTTGTACCTGGCCGGACACAAGAATATAGGCGAGCCCTTTTTTTTATTATTTCATGAATTTCATGAAATAATAAAAAAAAAAATGCGTGGGGCTCCGCGCAATTTCTATGTCTAGCCAGGTACAGCTAAGCAGCTGGGGGCTGGAATCCGCAGCGCAGGGATGCCCAAGCTGTCTGGGCACCCCCCGCTGCAAATTGCAGCCCGCAGCCGCCCCAGAAGATGGCGCATTCATTGAAGCGCCATCTTCTGGCGCTGAACCCCGCTCTTCCAGCGGCCCTGGTGGCATTGGCACGCTGGGTAATAAAGAGGTTAGGGCCAGCTTTGTATTATCAGCTGGCCCTAAGCCCGAAATTTATGGCGGTCACGCCAATATTAGACATGACCGCCATGAATTTCCAGTACTCAATATAAAAAAAAAACACAACACAGAGAAAAAATTTTTATTAAAAATAAAACAAAAAAGACATTAGAGACTCCATCTTTACTCCAAAAATCCTCTTCCGTCCGACGTAGTCCAAAAACGACATCTTCACTGCCACAACCCTGTGCATACATATACATATCTATGCACAGGGAGTGAGCAGGCTGAGAACTATCTCAGCTCTGCTACATCTCTGTGTAGGCGGGCTCTAGGACCCTGGAGCTGCCGCAGCCCGCAAGTCCCAGAGCCCAGCACACAGCACATAGCAGAAGCCGGAAGAGAGGTAAGGAGCATTTCTCCCCCCTCTGTTCCTTCGCTCCCTGCGGACTCGTTACTGACTGCGAGTAATCCCTGAGATTACTCGCAGTGTAACGAGTCGGGCGAATCCCTTACTACTCGGCGAGTACCGAGTAGTAACGAGTAGATTCGCCCATCCCTAGTCTTCAGACTTCATAATGCCATGCACACGGTCAAGCAGTCCAGTGCCAGAGGCAGCAAAGCAACCCCAAAACATCAGGGAACCTCCGCCATGTTTGACTGTAGGGACCGTGCTCTACTTTTGTCTCATCTGACCAGAGAACATTCTTCCAAAACGTTTTAGGCTTTCTCAGGTAAGTTTTGGCAAACTCTCCAGCCTGGCTTTTTTATGTCTCGGGTAAGAAGTGGGGTCTTCCTGGGTATCCTACCATACAGTCCCTTTTCATTCAGACGCCGACCGATAGTACGGGTTGACACTGTTGTACCCTCGGACTGCAGGGCAGCTTGAACTTGTTTGGATATTAGCCGAGGTTCTTTATTCACCATCCGCACAATCTTGAAATCTCTTGTCAATTTTTCTTTTCCGTCCACATCTAGGGAGGTCAGCCACAGTGCTATTGGCTTTAAACGTCTGATGACACTGCGCACGGTTGACACAGGAACATTCAGGTTTTTGGAGAAACATGTTGTGGCGAGGACTCACATTTGTTAATATCCAATAAAGATCTAAAGGTAATATTGATCAGTGCAGTGTCCTTGTGTAGCGCTCATATTCTAAATACCACCATTTCTGTATTGTTCCTTAATACTTTTGTCCACCCCTTTTTATGTTTGGTGTGGAATTATATCCAATTTGGCTTTAGGACAACTCTTTTTGTGTTTTTCATTGAAGACAAATTAAATCAAGATAATAATACCAAAGAATTTGTGATGCAATCATTTTCAGGAAGAAACTGAATATTATCTGACAGAATTGCAGGGGTGTCAATACTTTTGGCCACAACTGTAGATCTTAGGCTAGGCTTACACAAGCGTATATTTCTCTCATGCCAGATAATCCACCTAAATATACTAATGACACTGATCAGAGTGAGAAGCCAAGAGTCATTTATTGTGAATCTCTCTGCCCACACAGACACACCTGCTTTCTTTTCTTGACTGAACTGGCAAACAGTTTGGTTTTTGCTGCGCTTTTAACAGAAGCAGCATGTCAATTAGAGATGAGCGAGTACTAAAATACTCGGACTCGCTAGACTCGTAACGAGTAGGTCCCGATACTCGTTACGAGTCTAGCTAGTCCAATGTAAGTCAATGGGGAAGCGAGTAATTGCGAGTAATCACTCTGCTGCTGGACCCTATAAAGAGGTCTTGCAGCGGAGGAAAAACCTGCAATTCCCCATTTCATTGTTTAAAAACCAGCGGTAAAAAGCCGCTGGCTTTTAAACAATGCTGACAGCCACTGACAGCTTCCCTGCCACCTGACAGCAGGCTCCTCCGCTCCCCCCACCGCCTCCCCACCCTATCCTAACTTAGGATCGGGTGGGGAGGCTGCAGGGGAGCGGGGATCCTGCTGCTGCTATCACAACATTCAGTGAAAACCAGATTCTCCCGGATTGCCCTGGTCCGGAGCAATCCGGGACCATAGAGCCCCATGTTATGCACCTGAGGGGTACAATCCGGGAGAATCCGGTTTTCAAAAAAATGCATGGGGCCCCGAGCTATTTTTATGTCCAGCCAGGTACAGCTAGGCAGCTCAGGGCTGGAATCCGCAGCGCAGGGAGGCCCAGGATTTCTGGGCACCTCCCGCTGCGAATGGCAGCCTGCAGCCGCCCCAGAAAATGGCGCCTTCATTGAAGCGCCATATTCTGGCGCTGAACCCAACTCTTCCAGGGCCCTAGTGCCAGGGCTCACTGGGTAATAAAGGGGTTAGGGCCAGCTTTGTATTATCAGCTAGCCCTAAGCCCGAAATTCATGGCGGTCACGCCAATAGTAGACATTACCGCCATGAATTTCTAGTGAATTTAAAAAAAAAACACAACACATAAAAAAAATATTTTTATTTGAAATAAAACAAAAGACACACTTAGACTCCATCTTTAATTATTAAAAAATACTCTTCCGTTCGCTGTAGTCCCAAAACGCAATTTCAGCATTGCTACATCACTCTGCATAGACACATATGTCTATGCAGAGTGATTGCAAGCTGAGAAATTAAAACAGTCAGGGTTCACCTCAGGTAATAGCTCAGGCCCAAGATTTCTGGGCACCCCCTGCTGCGAATGGCAGCCCGCAGCCGCCCCAAAAAATGGCGCCCCAAAAAATCCTCTTCTATCTGCTGTAGTCCAATCAAGGGTTCTTCTTTAGCTCTGCTACATCTCTGGTAGAGAACCTCCACCAGAGATGTAGCAGAGCTGTGCACCCTGGGAAAGTTCATGTGAGTTCATGCAGGCAAGCATGAACTCACATGAACCCTGCCAGCACTGCTACTTCAAATGAACAGCTGACCTGAGTCAGCTGTTCATTTGAAAATCCAGGCGGGAAGGTCAAAAATAGAAAACCGGATTGAAAACCAGATTGCCCCGGTCCGATGGGGAGGCTGCGGGGGGAAACGGGGGATCATGCTGTCAGCAGTGGCTGACTGTCACTATTGTGCAGGAAGGTGCCGGTTCACTCACCATCCTCCGCGGCTGCCGTCTTCTTCTGTGTATTCTTTGCTTTGTGACAGCAGCCGCAAAGAACGGCGGCGGCCGCAAAGCACGGCCACTATCACAACATTCAGTGAAAACCGGATTCTCCCCGATTGCCCCGGTCCGTTGCAATCTGGGACCATAGAGTCCCTTGTTATGGGGTGCCGGATTGCAGCGGACCGGTACAATCCGGGAGAATCTGGTTTTGAAAACCGGATTCTCCCGGAGTGTACCTGTCAGGTGCAATCCGGTACCTCATAGCAAGGGGCTCTATGGTCCCAGATTGCAATGGACCGGGGCAATCGGGGAGAATCCGGTTTTCACTGAATGTTGTGATAATGGCCGTTCTTTGCGGCTGCTGTCGCAAAGCAAAGAATACACAGAAGAAGACGGCAGCCGCGGAGGATGGTGAGTGAACCGGCACCTTCCTGCACAATAGTGACAGTCAGCCACTGCTGACAGCATGATCCCCCGCTCCACCCCCCGCAGCCTCCCCACCCGACCCTAAGTTAGGATAGGGTGGGAAGGTGGTGGGGGGAGCAGAGGATCCTGCTGTCAGGCGGCAGGGAAGCTGTCAGTGGCTGTCAGTATTGTTTCAAAGCCAGCGGCTTTTTACCGCTGGCTTTTAAACAATGAAATGGGAATGGCAGGTTTTTCCTCTGCTGCAAGACCTCTTTATAGGGTCCAGCAGCAGAGGAATTGCTTTTCCTTTAATTTACATTGGACTCGTTACTGTGCAAGTAATCGCTAGGATACTCGCAGAGTAACGAGTAGAGCGAGTACCGTACTATTCGCCGAGTAACGAATAGTAATGAGTATACTCGCTCATCCCTAATGTCAATTCTATCTGCATTTTTGCAGATTATTTTCATCATTGAAAGCAATGAAGAGTGAAAAACAGTCTTTGCTATGTTTTTGCTGAGAATTTGTGGCAAAAATGCAGCAAATACGGCAGCTTTTTGACTGCCAAAAGATCAGGTTTTTCTGTAGAAAAAAAATACAGTAAAAATGCCCTTTGTGAACATAGCTTAAGGGTCTGTGTGCATGTTGAGTTGTATTTGCTGAAATCAGGAAATTTTTCAAGCTTTGTGACATAGCTGCACCTAAAAAAATCAGGCAAAAATACTAATTTAGAATCTTGAAGTCTCATGTACACATTGCTTATTTTTAGTGATGAGTGAGTGTAAGAGTTAGTATTCGTTAGGCGCATGGATAGTATGGTATTCGCGATACTCGTTAGGTTAGGGTCAGGCTAGGGTCACACATAAGCCCTTGGTCCGTTTTTGCCTTCATTTTTGTCTTTTTGTTTTTTTCTAAGTCCAAAAACTGATAGAAAAACGGATTGGATGTAATAAACACCCTGTCCGTTTTTTTCTGGACCTAAAAACATTGCTATGTCCGTTTTTGAGCCAAAAACGTTGCTAGCAACGTTTTTGGCATCAGTTAAAAAATGCATGCGTTTTTTTAACATGGGGCCCTATGGGAAACGCATGCGTTAACGCATGGCACATATAGGCACCTGCGTTAACGCATGTGTTAACGCATATGCGTTTTTAATGAAAAAATGACTAAGTCCAAAAACGTTCAGGGGTGCAGGAGGCTCAAAAAGCACCCTATAAAAAATGGATTGGTGATGAAAATCACTTCCAAAAACGGATTTCTATGTGTGACCCCAGCCTCCCACATAAGCCCCTGGTCCGTTTTTGGCTTTAATTTTGTCATTTTTTTTTTCAAAGTCCAAAAACTGACAGAAAAACGGATTGGATGTAATAAACACCCTGTCCGTTTTTTTATGGACCTCAAAACATTGCTCTGTCCGTTTTTGAGCCAAAAACGTTGCTAGCAACGTTTTTGGCATCAGTTAAAAAACGCATGCGTTTTTTAACATGGGGACCTATGGGAAACGCATGCGTTAACGCATGGCACATATAGGCACCTGCGTTAACGCATGCGTTAACGCATATGCGTTTTTAATGAAAAAATGACTAAGTCCAAAAACGTTCAGGGGTGCAGGAGGCTCAAAAGCACCCTATAAAAAACGGATTGGTGATGAAAATCACTTCCAAAAACTGATTTCTATGTGTGACCCCAGCCTTACTCGGCGAGTATCGCTGGTGCTCATGAGTGATGTGTTATCGATCTGTCAAAAATTGTAACCCCGACACACTAAGCCTAGGGTCACACTTGCGTCATGACACTAGCCCGACGCAAGTGCTAAACACTTAGAAATTTCAGCTGCAGTGCATAGCGTCAACGCTATGTGCTGCCAGGAAATGGAGCCCTATAGAAACCCAATGTTTACCTTGCCAACTGGTCACATACAAAGCTCCAGGAAGCGCGCTTTAGCTGAGCACACAGAAAACCCTGTCTGCAGCGTTTTCCTGTGCACTCAGCTAAATTCTAAGTATTTAGCTCTTGCATCAGGCTAGGGTCATGACATAATTGTGACCCTATCCTAACAGGAAAGAGAAGTCAAAAAACATTTTGTTTCTTTTCAGATTTTTATTATGGTGCCACACATGAAAACATTCCACAAGTTCGATGTTTCGGCTCTAAAACATGAGCCTTTGTCAGGGAGATGCACTTGTAGGTAATGGTTGAAGTAAATAGATAGGGACTTGTAGAGACGCCTGTGGTAAACAGGTCCCATAGTTTCTTATGCTGTATCGGGCTGGCTTGTGGCTCCCACCCTTGTGTCCTAGTCAAGTGAAAAAATGTTAGTGTGCCGGGATTAGAATTTTTGACATTTTTATACCTGTTACCCCAGAGCACCTGTCAGTGGTTGAGCCTGAGGATATCCCTGATCCTTTTCGATCTGACACAATTTGACAGCTCCCTTCAGTGAACAATAGGAGCTGGTACCTCAGTGAAAGCCTCTTGAATGTTAGGGTCTCTCTGGGGGCACAGCAAGGTGTTGTATGCAGTAGAAATGCAAAAAAAGCCCACCCTGCCACCCTGTCCTGGAAATGCTTGGTTTATGGCCGGATGTGTGTGGATGGAGCCTATCATTAATTGACTAACATTCGACCCACTATTCGGACAAATATGCGAATATTAAAAACTACTTGTTACAAGTGTAGCGAGTGCGAATATTTTGCTTCTCGATCATCACTACTTATTTTCTAGTTGCAAATTTGGTGCAGATTTAAATGTACAGCATGTCTTTCAAGTGTTTTTACAAAGTGTTTACACCCATCTAATGACTGCGGAAAATGTGCATCAAAACTCATAAAAAAACACAAGAAATGTGGTCTAAACGTGCATTTTTTACACTATGTTTTCATGCCAAGAGATGAAGAAATCCTGCACCAAAGGCATAACGTGCTCCTACCCTTCTTCTCTACTATTCCGTTTAAATTCATTCAAGTTAGTCATTTTAAAAAAAAATAAAAATAAACACTGCATCTAGAAACCACCCAGGAAGATTTCAGACTTTCTGACTCTCTTTTCAGACTACTTTATGGACTCATTGTACATAATTTTAGAAGCGTTTAATGAAGTTTCACCCTCTACAATCACAAAACTTCCTCTCATAGCTCCAGCTTTATAAATCATTTGCACAGATATTTGTGAATGTCATTAGCAGCTCTTTTATATAAGCCAACTATAGCATATCAGTTAATTTTTCCGAAGCTGTTCCATCATCAGCTTCATGTGCCTTCTTAATTGCACAATATCTAGTCACGGCGCAGCTTTGCAAAGCAAGAAACTGTTTGATATAATCACTTCTCAGAACTTCTTCAGAAATGTTTTAGCTACACTCTGAGCTTCATTAGAACGTGATAAAGTCTTCATCGTTTCCTGGAGGTTCTATGATAATCACTTATAGGGCCCTAGTAGGGACCCTAACATGTCAACTACGTACCCTACTTTGATCATCTGATTGCAAGCTCTTTGCAATGACTATTGATTGTGTTTGCTACTTTGCTTTTAATAGCACAACATTCGCCTCTAACTGCTATATAAAAATCAATTATTTTTATTATGTTATTAATGGAACTTGTAATGAAGCAAGGAAATGAGTCAGAGGAGGAAGGTAACTATATTTAACCCTCCGTGCTACAAAAAGACCCACAATGCAGAGCAGAAACTATGGCATTAAAGCGGACACCTTCCTCGCAGAGAATAATAAACTAGAAGAAAGCCTTTTTATGGCACCATTGGGATAATCGGGTGTTCTACTCTTTCTATATTGTTCTAACAACCTTGAACATATTAACTTCATTTCATCCTTTGCATTTTTTAATTGTTTAATCAATTGTTCAAAGTGGTTGGGATAAATCTGCCATAGTCTATTAACCCATGTACAGCCTGGGGGGGTGCGCAAACATCAATGGCTAAAATGTACAGAAACAAGATTATAACATTTTCACCAGCTGATTTGTAGGTAATGAACAACATTTTGAGTAGAAATCAAGGAACGTCTCATTACCGTCAATATTTTGTTCTTTGGATAACGATGACAATAGTTCTTGTTACTCTGATAAGATTTTACAGCCTCCAAATTACATGATTATATGTATCCAATGCTTTCCACACAACCCACGGGTAAGAAAAACTGCATTTATCATTAAAAATACAAATGGAAAGATGTTATCAAAGAATAGATCTACTGCTGGGAGATGGCTTTTAGGTAAATGTTACTTGTTTTAAACGCTCTTGTGTATATTCATCTACCTGCCACACATGAAAGCCATATTGCCCTATTTACTGAAACCTACAAAACTAGGACAATAGTCATAAAACAGCAGCATTGTCATTGCAGACTTTAAGTGCGATGGACAACAGCTGTGATTTCTCCACTATAAGAAACATACTACAGCTCTTCGGAAGACTTGTCACAGTTTGCAGCATGATTAAGGACTGTAAAGAATTTAGTGGTTTTGTGAAATATTTGTCCTATATAACATATAGCTATGGACTGAATGTTTAGAGTTTATACAATTTTTTTTTGATTTTACTGATATACCAGCAGCCTCAGTGTAGGCTGAGTAAACCTTTTCCTAATACTGCCAAAGTGTACTGGGTATTATGCTAGTAACTACAAATAAGGTATTACCTGATGGTACACTAAGTAGGGACTGTGGGATTAGTGGGGCTCACCTGATCAGGTCAAGCACACAAACGGCTGCTGCACTGATTCACCGATGAACAACGATACCAAAAATAAAGTAAGGATCCACTACGTTCGCTGCTGGACAATGACACCGAACGGTGTTTTTTGTTTCCCATGACACTTTATTAAGCCTACGCATTTTGTGGCCCTTTCCCTCAAGGCATAAAACGTCATTGTCCGGCAGCGTCCAAACGTATAAAGACCAGCACTCACTTTCGTGATCTTTTGCTGGTGCAATTGAAAAGGATCAGATGACCCACAATGCAGAGTAAAGTCAAATTAATGCATTCGCACAGTTTCTTAGTTGCTTAAAGTGAATTTATTTCAAACGAGGTGAAGATGGTGACTTAGCAGGTTAACGTTTTGGTCCACTACAGGCCTTTATCACAACATCACTGCCGTTGCTTGCTTATAAGGAAGTATTCGATTAAGTTTTAACAGGAATATGGAGTAAAGGTATATCAATATGTCCTGGGTCACAGCTGTATAGGTTTCAAAGGATGCTATGTCCAGGCTGGACTTTGTGTAACATTGGTTTGGTCCCAGGATTTCTGGTATCCAGTGGGAGTTTCTATTGCAAACCCTTTGGCAGAGCTCAGGATAAATGTCTCTGGTTCTACCTATTATTCCATGGGTTAGAACCTTGGTACAGTCCCTTATAAGTTTCTTATAAGCCCTCTTATGAGGTGGGGGTAAGATAATATTGTTCAGAGGAGGTCTTTGTAAGTGCCAGCTCAATCTGTGCCTAGGCAGTGAATGACCGGCAGCGCACATGGTGGATCCTCCTTACTTTATTCTTTGATATACAGTGACTGCTACCTCTGAGCTCTGTGCAGAAAAAGAATAAAGAGGTTATCCATAACTAGAGAATCCCTTATTAACTACCACAGAGTAATGCACAAAATAAAAAAAATGTCCTGGACTAGCGTCACTCCTCAGCTCTAGGTCCCCCAGCTGAACTACACACAATGTCTGGGGACTATTGCAATCAATTAGTTCACTTTTCTGATTGCAGCAGTCATCAGTAACCCTGATGGAGACAAAGGACTGAGAGGAGCAGCACAGGTCTGTTAGGTACTAGAAATTTTTTTTTTACTTTGTGTAGAACAGTGTTTACCTATTAACAACATTTCTCCCCTATTCTGTGGATGAATTATCTTTGGTGTCACACCAATTGGACCCCCACTTTAAAATGCTAGCTACAGTGCCTTGTGAAAGTGTTTGGCCCCCTTGAACTTTTCAACCTTTTGCCTGATTTCAGGCTTCAAACAAAGATGTAAATTCTAATTTTTTTGTGAAGAATCGTCAAGTGGAACAAAATTTATTGCACATTTTAAACTTTTTTAACAAATAAAAAACAGAAAAGTGGGGTGTGCAATATTATTAGGCCCCGTTGAGTTAATTCTTTGTAGTGCCCCTTTTGCTGCGATTACAGCTGCAAGTCGCTTGAGGTATGTTTCTATCAGTTTTGCACATCGAGAGACTATAATTCTTGCCCATTCTTCCTTGCAAAACAGCTTGAGCTCAGTGAGGTTGGATGGAGAGCATTTGTGAACAGCAGTTTTCAGCTCTTTCCACAGATTCTCGATTGGATTCAGGTCTGGACTTTGACTTGACCATTCTAACACCTGGATACATTCCATTGTAAATTTTGCTTTATGTTTGGGATCATTGTCATTTCGGAAGATAAATCTCCGTCCCAGTCCAGAACAGGGGCTTATAGAGAGGACAGCAAGACCGGCATGGTCCGGCGAGAGAAGGAACTCTGGACTTTACAAAGACCGGGAGGTTCTTGGAGCATCCAAGTATGGCCCACATCATGACTAGGGGTGTTAAGCTGCCATTAATGGGAATTTATGTGACACTTTTCCAGGGAACGCTTGTTACGCTCTAGCCCATGTCATCCTCTTTCCCGACTGGTGAATGCTGTGCTGCATTAGGGCTGGAAATGTGGGGGAATAGGAGGATCCTATTACCCCAGCTGAAAGAGGAATAAGCATATGTGGTACAGGAACAAGTGTCTTGGACTTGTGGGCCACCTAAGCAACCATAAACCAGCACCTGCAGCCAGTCTGGGCATGGAGCATGGAGGTTGTGGGGCTCCGAGACACTGGAGCCTCAGTCAAATGGATCAAAGACAACCTAGTACCGTCCAATGTATTATTCGCAGCAGCAGTATGTTAGGCTGGCTTCACATTTGCGTTTGTGTCTGCATGCTGATGGCATGCAGACACAAACGCAGTGAAAGCAGGGTCATTTTTCTGTGTCCGCAGTGGAGAATGTCCGCCTGCGGACACATCACTATGGAGCCGGGCAGCCAATCAGCGGTGTCCGGGGGCAGGCCGGAGGTGGAGATCAGCGACGGAGATCTCCTCCTCCCAGCCGCCGGTAAGCTCCAGGACGTGTCAGCGGGGTTAAACAGCTGATCTGACAGCAGTTTGAATCTCCCGCGCCGACACCGAGTGGAGATGTCGGCGCGGGAAGATTCAAACAGCTGTCACATCAGCTGTTTCTCCCTGCCGACACCACTTGGAGATTACCGGCGGCGGGGAGGAGGAGATCATCAGAGGCTCCAGCTGATCTCCCGGTGGCCGTCGGTGATCTCCTGTGACATCACCGGCGGCCACCGAGAGAGATTTCAATGAGATCAGCAGCATTCTCCTGCGGTGTCATGCAGAAGACACTTTGGATCCATTGAGATCAATGCATTTTTTGTGCGCTTGCGAATAGAACAAGTGCCGCGAAAGCACAAAAAAATGCTGCATGCTGCATCTGGAGTGCGGTCGGAGGACGCATAAATTATGCGCATCCGAACGCAAATGCGGCCAAACGCAGCCATACGCAGGCACATGCGTTCCCATGTTAAACATAGGAACGCATGTGCGCAAGTGTTTGGCTGCATTTGGTACGCTGCGTTCCATACGCAAATGTGAAGGCAGCCTTAGTCAATTTAGCAGGAGGAGAATCTCTGAATATTTGGACAGCCTGACTACATTTTAACTGGGCACACAGTCATAGGATGGTGGATGTAGAAGTAGTGTGGCACCTACCCGTAGAAGTATTGCTGGTAAACAAGCTAGGAGCAGTGTTCATTTTTCCACTGTATCAGCCGAGAGGGATCAGAGCGGTCTCAGCATGCCAACTACACTCCCGCCAGTGGTAATGCATAAAATACAATGCCTGTTACCCTGATTAAACTTGACCATGGGGAGGTAAATAACATCAGGGCGGAAGTATGGGAAGATCCATCGTCAGGGAGATTGAGAAGTGAATCACCCAAAGAAGGGTCTGTGGAAGATGGAGTCTGCATTATATGGGAAGGGGATTGATGTATCAGTGGACCCGAGACACAGCGGGGCAGGATAACAAGAGGTTGGCAGTGCTGGAGAAATACAAATGAGAGATCCTATCCTTGGCCCACAAAGGTCAATTAGGGGCACACTTAGGAGTGAAGACCCAATGCAGGGTTATGATCAGGTTCTTCTGGTTCAAGGAGACCCTTGCAATCAAAAAATTTGTAAGCTACTGTGACACCTGCCAATGGCTGGGAGGCACCCTGTGTAGAGCCCCTTTACAATGGGTGGGGGAGGATTTGATAGACCCTTTTCCCTCATCCAGTCACTCAGGGAAGTGATACACATTAGCAGTTGTGGATTTTACCACCAGACATCCTGATGCAGTAGTTCTCTGAGGAATAAATTTAATAAGGGTGGCTCATGCATTAGTCAAGATATTTAGCTGGGTAGATTTCCCCAAAGAGATGATATCTAATCAGGTAATGCAATTCACAGGGTAGGTATTGTGTGCCCTGTGGAACAGGTCTGGGATCAGACCAGTGTTCATCTCCACAAACCACCCACAGACGAATGGACACTGCGAGTGGTTCAATAGGACCGTAGAATGGTTGATGTGTGCCTACTTAGAGGTGAAGGGGGACTGGGAAGAAGCTATGTCATAGCTTCTGTTTCCCTCCCAAGAGGTAGGGCAGGCTTCTACTGTATTTTCCCAATTCAAACTATTATACGGCTGGCAGCCTCAGGGCCCGCTG
>JARQOC010000004.1:428518895-428539033 GCA_033576535.1 Allobates femoralis | reverse complement strand
TCAAAACGAATCAATTTTGACCTTAATGACCATGCCAAATTTTACAATTCTATCATGTGTGACTTTATGAGGTGTGGTGATGTGGCCCCTGGCCGGGTGCATCACACGGGTTATCAATGCAGGTCTCTGTTCACATGGGTCGGTTTTCCTGATTGTGTGTGCTGTGTGAAACCTGTCCGATGTACAGGGGGTTAACAGCTGAAGGGTTTTCATGAGCTGAGTAAAACAGCTGAGTGTGAGTGCTGAAGATCCGATACATTCATGAGCCTAATGAGCGGCTGAACCTGTGGGGATGAGTGCTTTGCTGGGCTAAACCTGAATAGTGCACAGGGGGTTAATCACATCTCAGGTCTGTGTGTGAGTGAAGATGTGCTGATTGACTCACTGTGTTGCAGCTGTGAGTGAGCAGCCTGGATAAGAACCTGCCAGGTGTCTGAGTGAGGAGAGGATGATGGGATTCAGAAGTCCAGACCACTGCCATGTGAGGAGGTGCTGGAAGTGATCCGTCCCCGGTGGGGGAAGTGATGGGAGCCTGTCAGCTCCATGCCGGTGGCACAAAGATGCGTGCATACCAACAAGTGTCCAGGACCGAGGACGGCTCAAGGGCCAGGCGGTCATATGTGTGATGAGGACCGAGGATGGCTCAAGGGCCAGGCGGTCAGATGTGCGGTGTGAGAGACCGAGTACGGCTCAAGAGCCAGGCGGTCACAGCCGACTTTGGGACTGACTGAGTGAGTCATGATATGGTCCCGTTGATCCAGATGTAGTGTCCTAAATCCCGATGGATCCATAGAGGTCTTGTGTGTACTGAGTGACAGGGTTCCTGTTACTATGTGATGGCTTATGTAAAAATGCCATGTGTGATGACTCATGTGCAATAGGATGGGGAATGATCCCTGTCAGGGTGATAGACGGTGATAACCGTCTTTAGAACCAGACTGAGGTCTGCAAGGGTCGGTGGGTGACGCCTTGAAGTTCTGGGGAAAACGTATGTGAATGTCCTGTAATGTAATGTCATATGGGAATGTCATATAATGCAATGTAAGGATATGCATATTATATGTGAAAATGGAAATACAGTGTTATGGTTTATGTGTTGAAAGCGGTTTATGACAGAAATTAATAAATCCGCTGGTTATGCTACATTGAAATGTAGTCGCTGCTGTCATTTTCCCCGTGCCAAGCGAGTTCCCCTAGGGCGCTACCTCACAGAGGTTACAACTCAAAATCGTCAAGTGATCCCAGTGATTCTGAGAATAGTTTTTCATGTCATATTGTATTTCATGTTAGTGGTACATTTAGGATGATATTTTTCATGTTCGTTTCTGAAAAAAATGGAAATTTGGAGAAAATGTCAAAAATAGGTATGAACGAGTACTGAAATATTCAGACTCGCTAGACTCATAACAAGTAGGTCCTAATACTCGGGTACTCGTTAAGAGTCTAACGAGTTCAATGTAAGTCAATGGGGAAGCGAGTATTGCGAGTAATTCCTCTGCTGCTGGACCCTATAAAGAGGTCTGGCAGCAGAGGAAAAACCTGCAATTCCCCACTTCATTGTTTAAAAGCCAGCGGTAAAAAGCCGCCGGCTTTTAAACAATGCTGAAGCCGCCTACTGGCTTCCCCGCCACCTAACAGCAGGATCCTCCGCTCCCCCACCGCCTCCCCGCCCTATCCTAACTTAGGATTATGTTGGGAGGCTGCGGGGGGAGGGGAGGATCCTGCTGTCAGGCAGCCGGGGAGTGCAGAACCGATCGCGGCAAGCAGGGAGCTGTCCGCAGTCATGAACTAAGTTAAAACCGGATTCTCCCAGATTGCCCCCATCCGGTGCAATGCAGCACCAGTTTTCTCTTTTGGACGCCTTCCCGCCTGTAATTTCAAATGAACAGCTGACTCAGGTCAGCTGTTCATTTGAAGTAGCGATGCTGGCCTGGCAGGGTTCATGTAAGTTCATGCTTGCCTTCATGAACTGACATGAGCTTTCACACGCCAGGGTGCACAGCTCTGCTACATCTCTGGTGGAGGTTCTCTACCAGAGATGCAGCAGAGCTAAAGAAGAACCCTGGATTGGACTACGTCAGACGGAAGAGGATTTTTTTAAAATAAAGATGGAGTCCCTAAGTGTGATTTTGTTTTTTTTTCAAAAATTTTTCTTGGTGTTGTGTTTTTATTTAAACATTGTAATAGAAATTCATGGGGGGCATGTCTAATATTGGCATGACCCCATGAATTTCGGGATTAGGGCCAGCTGATAACAAAAAGCTGGCCCTAACCCCTATATTACCCAGTGGCCACTGCACCAGGGCCCTGGAAGAGTTGAGCTCAGCGCCAGAACATGGCGCTTCAATGAACGCGCCATTTTCTGAGGCGGCTGCGGGCTGCCATTCGCAGCAGGGGGTGCCCAGAAGGCTTGGGCCTCCCTGTGCTGCGGATTCCAGCCCCCAGCTGCCTAGCTGTTCCAGGCTAGACATAGAAATCGCGCGGAGCCCCACACATTTTTTTTTTAATTATTTCATGAAATTCATGAAATAATAAAAAATAAGGGCTTCCCGATATTTCTGTGTCCAGACAGGTCCAAATAGTCAGCTGGAGGTTGGGGGCAGCCCATTGCCTCCTGCTGTATCCGGCTGGCATACAAAAAGACGGTAAAGCCCACGTCAACATTTTTCTGAAAAATCCATTAAAGAATCCTATAAAAAGGGACTGCATCTTTATTAACCGATCAATCATGGTTGAGGGGTTAAGAAAGATGCAGTCCCTTTCATTCATATTGTTTTTTGAATTTTTCAGAAAAAAAATTAACATGGGCTTCGCCGTATTTTTGTATCCAGCTGGATACAGCAGGCAGCGACGGGCTGCCACCAACCCCCAGGTGCCTATTTGTACCTGGCTGGACACAACAATATAGGGGAGTCTTTTTTTTTTATTATTTCATGAATTTCATGAAATAATAAAAAAAAATGTATGGGGCTCCACACTATTTCTATGTCCAGCCAGGGACAGCTAGGCAGCTGGGGGCTGGAATCCGCAGTGCAGGGAGGCCCATGCTTTCTGGGCACCCCCTGCGGCGAACGGCAGACTGCAGCCGCCCCAGAAAATGGCGCGTTCATTGAAGCACCATGTTCTGGCTCTGAACCCAACTCTTCCAGGGCCCTGGTGCAGTGGCTCACTGGGTAATAAAGGGGTTAGGGCCAGCTTTTTATTATCAGCTGGCCCAAAGCCCGAAATTCATGGCGGTCATGCCAATAGTATACATTACCGCCATGAATTTCTAGTAAATTATGTAAAAAAATACACAACAGAGAGAACATTTTTTTATTAGAAATAAAGCAAAAAAGACATTTAGTGACTCCATCTTTATTAAAAAATCTTCTGTCCGCCGTAGTCCATAAACGCAATCTCAGCACTGCTACATCGCTCTGCACAGACACACGTCTATGCAGAGCAAGAGCAGTCTGAGAAATGACTACAACAGTCAGGGTTCACCTCAGGTCATAGCTCAGGCTATGACCACGGATGAACCCTGCTGTCACAGCCCAAAGACTGCCGCCGGAGATTGCCGACCGCCGGCAGAGCAGTGAATAAACCCGAAGTCATTAAATTCCGGTTTATTCACTGCTCTGCCGGCGCTCGGCAATCTCCGGCAGCCAGCAGCAGCAGTATGGCTGTGACAGCATGGTTCACCCGCGGTCATAGCTCGAGCTATGACCTGAGGTTAAGCCTGATAATTGTAGTCATTTCTCAGACTACTTTGCTCTGCATAGACATGGGTGTCAATGCAGAGCGTTGTAGGAGTGCTGAGATTGCGTTTATGGACGGAAGAGGATTTTTTAATAAAGATGGAGTCACTAAATGTCTTTTTTGTTTTATTTGTAATAAAAAAAATTCTCTGTGTTGTGTTTTTTTTACATAATTTACTAGAAATTCATGGCAGTAATGTCTACTATTGGCGTGACCGCCATGAATGTCGGGCTTAGGGCCAGCTAATAATAGAAAGCTGGCCCTAACCCCTTTATTACCCAGTGAGCCACAGCACCAGGGCCCTGGAAGAGTTGGGTTCAGCACAAAAGCATGGTGCTTCAATTAACGCGCAATTTTCTGGGGCGGCTGCGGGCTGCCGTTAGCAGCGGGGGTGCCCAGAAAGCTTGGACCTCCGTGCGCTGCAGATTCCAGCCCCCAGCTGCCTAGCTGTACATGGCTGGACATAGAAATAGCGTGGAGCCCCACACTTTTTTTTTTATTATTACATGAAATTCATGAAATAATAAAAAAAAAGGGTCTCCCCTATATTATTGTGTCCGGCCAGGTACAAATAGGCACCTGGGGGTTGGTGGCAGCCCGTCGGTGCCTGCTGTATCCGGCTGGATACAAAAATATGGCGAAGCCCACGTCAATTTTTTTTCTGAAAAATCCAAAAAACAATATGAATGAAAGGGACTGCATCTTTATTAACCCCTCGACCATGGTCAATGGGTTAATAAAGATGTAGTCCCTTTTTATAGGATTGTTTAATGGATTTTTCAGAAACATTTTGACGTGGACTTTGCCATCTTTTTGTATGCCAGCCCGATACAGCAGGCAGCATTGGGATGCCCCCAATCCCCAGCTGACTATTTGGACCTGCCTGGACACAGAAATATTGGGAAACTCTTATTTTTTATAATTTCATGAATTTCATGAAATAATTAAAAAAAAAATGCATGGGGCTCTGCGCGATTTCTATGTCCAGCATGGTCCAGCTAGGCAGCTGTTGGCTGGAATCCACAGCACAGGGAGTCCCAAGCCTTCTGGGCACCCCCCGCTGCGAATGGCAGCCCGCAGCCGCCCCAGAAAATGGCACGTTCATTGAAGCGCCATGTTCTGGCGCTGAACCCAACTCTTCCAGGGCCTGGTGCGGTGGCTTACTGGGTAATAAAGGGGTTAGGGCCAGCTTTTTGTTATCAGCTGGCCCTAAGCCCGAAATTCATGGGGTCACGCCAATATTAGACATGCCCCCCATGAATTTCTATTAAATTGTTTAAATAAAAGCAAAACACCAAGAAAAATTATTTTTATTTGAAAAAAAACAAAACCACACTTAGGGACTCTATAGCTCTGCTACATCTCTGGTAGAGAACCTCCACCAGAGATGTAGCAGAGTTGTACACCCTGCCGTGTGAAAGTTTTTGTCAGTTCATGCAGGCAAGTATGAGCTTACATGAACCCTGCCAGGCCAGCATTGCTACTTCAAATGAACAGCTGACCTGAGTAAGCTGTTCATTTGAAACTACAGGTGGGAAGGCATCCAAAAGAGAAAACCGGTTTGAAAACCGGATTCTCCCGGATTGTACCGGTCCGGTGCAATCCAGCACCCCATAACATGGGACTCTATGGTGTCGGATTGCACAGGACCGGGGCAATCTGGGAGAATCTGGTTTTAACTCAGTTAACGACCGCGAACAGCTCCCTGCTTGCCGCGGTCGGTTCTGCTCTCCCCGGCTGCCTGACAGCAGGATCCTCCGCTCCCCCCGCAGGCTCCCCACCCGATCCTAAGTTAGGATAGGGTGGGGAAGCTGTGGGGGGAGCGCAGGATCCTGCTGTCAGGCGGCGGGGAAGCCAGTAGTGGGCTTCAGCATTGTTTAAAAGCCGGCGGCTTTTTACTGCTGGCTTTTAAACAATGAAGTGGGGAATTGCAGGTTTTTCCTCTGCTGCCAGAACTCTTTATAGGTCCAGCAGCAGAGGAATTGCTTTTCCCATTGATTTACATTGGACACGTTACTCTGCGAGTAATTTCAAGGATGCTCGCAGAGTAACTAGTAGCCCGAGAACCCTACTATTTGGCGAGTACCGAATAGTAGCGAGTAGACTCGCTCATCCCTAGTCAAAAATTTAACTTTTATCTGTATGTATATATGTGCCAGGTAAGACTAAGAGCATTGAAGACCCATATATAAGGCCAGCATATGCATACTACATTACTTTTCTTTGCTCTTAGCAGGGAAGAGGGAAGAACGCCTGCATAGGAGCACAATAGGGACATTGAGAGGATGACATAGCATGCATCATCCACTTGAAGTACAGAAGGAAAATGGTGAGCTTAGGAAGAGAAAAGGCGCTGGATCAAGAACAGACACCCATAGTCTATGAATATAATAAAAGGTCTTTTTCTTACCTTGCATAGAGAATTGTGAACATAAATATAGCTTATCCGAGCGCTATAAAAGTGGGTTGAAAGGTCATAGTCATACTACATATACGGGAAATCCTTGTCACAGGCTTCCTTTCAGCATTGATTTTTCAGTAACAGAGGAATGAATTTGCTAGGTAAAGGTACTGCTAGATTTGTCTTGTTTTTACACATATTGATCTCTGACCAATCAGACCAATTTTAATATTTGTATATACTTATGATGATATACCATAGTCATATGGAAAGAGAGCACGCTCATTAAAGTCTAAAATTTATTTACCTGAAATTTCATTTCCTGGAGCTCTATGGCAGCACACAAATTAAATAAATCCTTACTCCCTAGTTGGAATAGAAGAGTTAATTAGAAATACACAAAGTTTGACTAATTTGACACTTCCCGCCCTCTTCCAATAAAGGGGGCAAGCAAACCACACACCATGTATGTTTTTCAAGCAATAGTAATTTTAATAGGATGGGATGTCTGTGCTGCCATTGGACTCCAGGAAATTAAATTTAAGGTAAATAAATTTTAGACTTTCCTGATCGTCCTACGGCAGCACACAATCGGCATTGGCAAGCAATAAACCAAATGTAGGGTTGGGTATTGTTATGAACCGATGATTCAGGAGTAATATTCAGATTCCATAGAAGTCGTTGGTAACTGTACTGACCACAATCCCTGACTACACACTGCAACTAGAAGTAGCCGTGGGATGTAACTAACCAGACCTAGACACCTCTGCACAGCCGGAGAACTAACTGCTCCTAAAGATGGATGTAGGAAAAACTATCTTGCCTCAGAGCAGACCCCCAAAAGAATAGCAAGCCCCCCCACAGAAATTAACTGGGAAACAAGAGACGGAAAAACAAACACAGGTAGAGTATAAGGTTTAGCAAAAGAGGCCACACTAACTATATAGGAAAGACAGGATAGAATACTATTGCAGTCAGTATAAAACATTATCAATAACCACCAACAGCAGATATTACAAAATTTACCCTGAGTCACTAAGACTCGGCGTACTCTATATCTGCAGACTTCTATGAATCAAATGCCAGCAGAACAGGAAATAACAGATAATAGTGAATGGTAGAATTCCTAGGAAGAAAACTTCCTATCTGAGAGATAAACACATATACAAACTAGATAGCAAACCCACAGTTCAGAATAAGACAAAACATAAGCAGAACCTTAAGCACACAAAAGTGTGCCACAAAAATATCAAAAAACCATTCAATTATCTTGCAAAGATCTCCACAGAGCAGAAGAAACAAGAGATATGTGAGCTCCTCCAGGAACAAAAGCCAACTGGCAAGGAATGAACCACTTCCAACCATTATATGCTCCAAGAACCGTATTGTTAATCCCAATCACCTGTGAAACCCACACAGTCAGCTGCATCACCAGCAACAACCACCAGAGGGAGCTCCAATGAATTCACAACAGGGTACATCTTTGTGTCGCTTGATTTGGCACTTTTTGCCAAAGGCTGAGCCATCCACAACTAAGATGAAAAGTGCTTCATTAGCGCAGAAGATGATGAAAAAAATGGATGCTCCACACATATGGTTCAGGAATGTGTGCTAATTCAGACTAAGAAACTGAAGCAGCCCAGGTAGAATGGGCCCTGTTGAATGGTGACAGTTTCTACCAACTTATTAGGTAGGTATCACAAATTAAAGTCTTGATCTGCACTGACAAGATGCTCTTACTGGTTTTCTGCCAGCGATTTGGTCCAGCAAATAGAAGAAATAGATTTTCATCCTTCCTGAAAGGAAGAGTGTTCTGGAGATAAAGTAGCAACATTCTTTTTGCATGCAGTAAACCGAGACCTTGTACATCCTCATTATGTGGATCTTGACCCAGTACAGGCAGAATTATTTCCTGATTAATATTAAATCAAAGCCAATCTTTGGAGAGAATCCAAGTAGAAGCCTTAATGCCACATGATGTGTACCTATTTGTAGATTTGGTTCTCTTGAAAGCAATGCCTGGAACTCTCCCATTTATTTGGCAGCTGCAAATGCCACTAAGAACATGGTTTTCCCAGAAGATGTTTGATTGATGCCCGTACTGCTCGTTCAAAGAAAGAACTCTGAAGTGATTTAAGGGGCCAAAGCGAGATCCAATGAGGAAAACAGGAGGTACGAATGGTGGTCTCAGGATCCTAATGACTTTAAAATCTGTGGTGATTAATCAGTCTGGAAAATGTGCCATCTAGGTGGACATTGATGGCTGAAACCTGTGTTAAACTTCAGTCCACTATCGAGACCATCATGGAGGAATCGTAACGCTGAGGCTATAGACCTTTATCGATTTCTTGCATGGAACATCATCCATTATGGTACCTTTACACGCCGCTACAGAAGGTTAGAAACAACCGGGTGTCGGTGACAATTGTATCTTGCATCGGCAAAACACCGCGAGGTAGCGGCGTGTAAATCAGGTTGTTGCCACCGGTCACTGTCGAAACCTGTTTTTCAGCAGTGCTCAAAAGCAGGTAGGTTTAAACCCGATGGTAGCGGTGTGTAAACGAGGAACAAGAAGGTTTTTTCGACACCTAGTGAACTCCCTGGGGCGTGCCACAGCCTCCGGGATACCGAGTCCCATCAGCGATCATTGGTGAAAGCTCCTGCGTTATGATTGGTTGTCCCTGCATAGGGCGGCATATTTAAGGAGCTGACCAGTCACACTACACAATTGCAATAGCATCATGTATTAGCCAGCCTTCCTGCGCTGGCTGGCCAATCATGATGTAATTGCTTTGTCCAATCACCGTACGAGCGTCTCGTAATCCACAACTCTGGCATGCCTATGTGTTGTCCCTGCTGCCCCTGGTCCGCCCATATTACCTTGTGGTAGCGGCGTGTAAATGAGGGACGGTGCTCTACAGAAGGTAACCTGCGGTACCCGGCGGTGTCTCCAGGGATAGATTAAACCTTCTGTAGAGCACCATGTAGCGGCGTGTAAAGGCGGTGTCAGGTACCGTTAGTAACCGTTGGAACGTGCTCGTGCACGTGAGACACCCGGTTGTTTCTAACCTTCTGTAGCGGCGCGTAAAGGTACCATTATAGATTTTCCATATTCTTGCATACACCCTTATGGTACCTTTACACTGCCAAAGGAAAGAATGTGAGCACTGCTCTGAATCTGGCTAAATTGTTAGATTCAAGGAGAGCCAGCTGCCTGAGCCTTTTGGATTCTTCAATGCTCCATAGGCAAAGCTGCCTATGCTTTACAGCGAGGGCGAAAAAGAGTTCAGACTAGAGGTGCAATTATCCTACTGGTTCAAGCAGTTAATCTTAGGAAGTCTATCACCCTTGGCCAGTAGAAAGTTGGAAGTCAAAGGAGTAGTGCACTCCTGAATAAGGAAGATTAAATTACTCATTAAAAATGCGCTTGGTACCAGTCTCATAAAATATGATTTCTCAGCTTAAAAGGTCTTTGGTGAGATAAAAGCTTAATATTTAACATTTGTTTAAAAAAAGTATTTCCAGATCTTAATTATGGTATAGTGCATTGCAGGTGTAAAATTAATAATCTTTAAAAACATATTTTTTCGTTAAACACTATTTTTGTAATGATCCTCCTATATAAGTGAAGGCCAATGCGAATATTGTCACCTGATTGGTTAATTAACATGTTCTGTATGTTCTTTACAGGGTCAGTCAATCATACCCAATTCTTCCCTACAACCTGTCATCAATAACAAAGTATATATGTATGTCTGATTTCCGTGTCGTCACTTCATAGTGTGGAAAGATGTCTTTCTTTATGTACCCTAAAGCAGCTTGGTTGTAAGACAGTTTCAGACAAGTATGTTTATAAAAATATCCACCAGAATCATTAATGGAAGTTACAAAAAAAGTATAAATTATTATTATTTTAACGTATATTGTTTTACTTATAAAATATTAATACAACCAAGGAATGGCATCATTGTTTGCTCACTTGGGGACCTTCTTTACAAATAAAAATACACTCCTTTACTTTCTCATTTTTCTATATTTAGAGGATAAAGAACATTTCCAAGCTGTAAGGGTGGTCCCAAGAGTCTTGAGGAGTGGCTGGGGATTTTGGGAAATTAAGTTTCTGGTGTTTTCTCTGCAGTGTTTGCTGCCTTTTTGGCAAAAATTGCTGCAGACAATAGTTAGCTGTAGGTGGAAAGCAAATATCAACTAGTTCTGCAGACAGGCTAATGTGTATAGGGACCCCCTCATTCTCCCTGGCAGATGATGTCAGAGGAGATAAAGGTTCGGTATGCCAAATTTGGACTGACGATCCTTTTGTTCTAAAGATATAGATAGCCGCCAGCCATTCAATCAGCAGAACCCCTTTTTGGCTGAAATCTCTCTAAATACTATGGTGGGCTTTACACTTACTACTAGAAAAAGGCAGTATCAGAAAGACTTACCATCAATGCCAAAAACAAAAACCAACAATGCACTTGCAGGATGCAGTAAGACCCCACTATGTTAAGCAAGCCCATGTGCAGGCTAATAAATCACCTCAACCTACAACAAGGTGTGCGAGGCGACTTACCATGCATACAATGGGCCTGCATAGAGCACCTTTCACACTGATACATATGATGCAGAGTGTCTGAAAGCTACCCAACCGCTCCGCTGCCTGAGCATTGGCCGCACAGTACAATACTTCTGCACCACTAGAAGAATGGTGCCCCATTTACACTTAGTAACAAAACTAGCTTTAACTATATCACTACAAACTGAGAATTTGGGCATTTTTCACACTTTTAATGATTTTTTAGGGATGTTGTAAGTTTTTTAAAACTGCAGTATGCTCTAGATATGGCTTTTTCTACCATTTTTCTATAGGCTTTACAATAAAACAGGAACAATGCTTGAAAAAAAATGACACCCCAAAACATTTGAAAAAATTTAATGAAGAAAATCTCAGCAAAAAAACTATTAAAGAAGATAACCTATTCGCTTGCAGCTTTGGTTCAATAATGCTAAGTTGTCTTTCGGCATGATTAATGAGTGGAGTTACAACTCTCCAATGAAGAATATTCCAAACTAGCCAGTAGTGTATCTTTAAGAGCAGAAAGTTTGTAGTCTCACCAAAGCCCTAGTCCCTGAGGGTGCCTATAGCCTATTTTCCATGTAAGTGTACACCAATATTATTAATATGGCACATGGCTGAAACGGAACCATACAGATTTTGCATTTACTCAGAAGCTTCAAGTGATGCCTCTGGGAAGTGTCATCGCTTATTAAAATGTATTTCTGATTGAAAGCTCACTTTTACATATTTGGAGCAAATAAATAATTTACTTTAAGTCAAGTGGGATTCCCGTGTTTGTCATGCAGTAAATATTGTCATTTTATAAATTTGTTCAGATCAACTGAGAACATTCTTTTTTTAGATTACAATGTATGAGAGTGGATAAATCTAATTCTCACTTTCCACTAATCTTATACAGTGAGCAAACACTGGAATTGAAATATCTTGAAAAACTAAATATTAGCTAACAAACATATGGCAATTTAGAACAGTTGCTAATAATTAATTGAATACAATTGGGATTATATATTCATGACAGCCAAATTTCTCAGCATTTAGTGTAATAACATTATCTGTTATCTGTCTCTCATTCATTCAATCTCTATATTCCTAACTTTTTTGGGTTATTTAATGTACCATAAAATCATGCCGGCCATTGTTAGTTGCCATCTAAGAATAAGAAAAAATGTTGAATGCATAGTAGGTGATGGAACTTGCTATCTACCTTATGGAGAGACGTTTTACTGCAACCATAAGAAGACAGTTAAGGAGGTGAGGAGATTGTAGCCACATCCCCCCTCTAGGAAATATGCAAATTTGCACTTCAGTAAGGAAGTGGAATAACTCCAGTGCCACCTTTAAGTAGCTCCTCAAAGTCATAATCGCTTTCCAACAAGCTTTTAAATATGACTAAGGAATTTGTGCCAGATCAGAACCCCAAACTACAGATGCTTCGTTTCAGGGTAACTGCCCCTCATCAGTGTAGTGTGTGGGATATTCTGATCTGGCTGTGTGAGTGGGCTAAGACTAGTTCTGGGAACTTGCTATCTACCTTATGGAGAGAAGTTTTCCTGCAACCTCTCCTCACCTACTTAACTGAAACGCAGCATCTGTAGTTTGGGGGTCTGATCTGGCACAAATCCCTTAGTCATATTTAATAGCTTGTTGGAAAGCGATTATGACTTTGAGGAGCTACTTAAAGGTGGCACTGGAGTTATTCCACTTCCTTACTGAAGTGCAAATTAGTAGGTGATGGAAATACAGCCCATGAAGCCTATGTTACATGGCACACGTGCTGCCATACTCTTAAGGGTACCGTTACACGAGGCCATATCGCCGGAGATATCTCTGGTGACACTCGGGGGCATGCACGCTTTTGGCGTCCTGCCAGCGTCGCCGTCGCGTGTGTACACATGGCGATACCTCCGGCGATGCACCGGCGATGTTACAGGTGCCATCGCCGCTGAGGTGTCTACAAACCCCAGCGGTGACACTATAACATGGGAGCCTATGGCTCCCATCGCCTGTAACATCGCCGATCGGCATGTTACATGGGGCGATGTGTATACATCACCCCACAGTGGACGCCTGGTTTCAGAGCAGTGCTGAAAAACCAGGCGACCACTCAGAGGCGATATTTAGGGCCGACATCGCCCCTTTACATTAGGCGACACAGTGGCGCTGTCGCCGGCGATAGGCCACACCCCTGCGTCGCCTATGTCATTGGCGGCGATATGGCCTCGTGTAACGGTACCCTAAGAAGTGCTACATAAAATTGGGAACCTTGGGAGAAGTACCATTGTAGACTGTATGGGCGCATAGACCTCAAGTGGCCATATCACCTTGGTAATGGTTCGGGAAGGTAGTGGTCAAAAGAGCAGAGAAGGCAGGGAACCTGTAAGGCTGCCTATTGGAAATAAGAGGCCTAGCATGTGAGGGAAGGAGGCTTGACACCAGTGGTATTGATATGAACAATAATGGGGACGTCACACACATCAATGTTGCCAGCGATCTCATTGCTAGCGACATTAAAGGCTGATCGCTGGTGAGCTGTCAAAAGGCAGACTCACCAGCGATCAGTACCAGCGAGATCGTTGTTAACCATGTAAACAAATGGGTAACTAGGCACCATGCAGCGCTTAGTTAAACGCTGTTTACCATGGATATCTGCTCCCAGCGCTTGCTCAGAAGCGCTGGGAGATGGCTTCTCGCCCATCTCCCGGTGTCACATGCAGTGATGCTGTGTGTCCACCGGGCAACCATCGCCAGGCTTTAGAGCAGGTTCTAAAACTTGGCGACCATCAACCAGCGATTTATCGCTGGTTGAACGCGCCCTGTCACACACGTCAATATCGCTGCAATGTCATGTGCAGCAGCGATATTGCAAGCGATATTGACGTGTGTGATGTCCCCATAACAGGTGGGCAAGGGAGGTGTTCCTCTTGATAACACTGAGAGGACTTGCTATGAATAGATATCCTTGGAGGAGAGATGGCCTGTAATGGAAAGATCGACTTCTGAGCAGGGTAAGATGGCACTTCAACAAGGTTGATGTATTCTGTTCCCCTACTTTCCCTAGCAAAAATAGGTTGACTGACAGAGCCTGGAGCGAGATATTAAAGCAGGATAAAAGGCTATGGTGATGTGGACGGTGTTCATGCTATGGTGCAAAATTTGTCACAATTAAAGGGATTATCCATAACTTCTATATTCAATGCTTATTCTTAGTATAGGTAATTAATATCTTATAGGTATTGGTGTGACACCCGTCACTTCTGCCAATAAGCTATTCACGGTTCTGGCAGAGACTGGATGTTGCAGCACTGATATAATTTAACAAAAAAAGGTGTTTTTCAAATTATACATCAACTAAAAGTGAGAAGTCACAGAGAAAAAGTGTAAGTGTGTTTAGTGTTGCAGTGAACAACCTCGACAATGCATGAATACAGAACAGTGTAAATTCTTCCTTTTTATGTAATTGGTGATGCGTGGTATAGTCACACTTTGAGCATAGACCTGCAACAGATGAATGGAACCTGGGAACTATTTGGCAGCTTTGTGGTTATGTGCAGATGACCCGGAGACACTTTGTCCTGGATGTAGTGTTTCCAGACCTGAAGGAAGCCGTTAGTGAACACAAGGAAATTGCAGCTGCCCTGTGCCACCGAGATCTGCATTTGGGGCAGGGAGGTTTTTCCTTGCCTTCAACCACTGGAGATCGCTTACGACTCCACAGCAATAAATTGACATGCTGCGGAGAGGCCGGGACGCGGCAACCTGAACCACAGCTGCTTGTTTTGTTGAACGCAGCATTTTGGATGCAGCGGTAGTATGCTACATCCAAACGACTGCTATTACTAATTGTGTGCATGCAGCCTAAGGCTGGGGTCACAGTAGCATTTTTTACAAGCGTTTTTGGAGACCTGCGTTTTCAAAAACGCATGTAAAAAACGCACCCATAAGCCCCCATGTTAAAAAAACGCATGCCCTAATAGCAAAAAAGCATGTGTGAGAGTCCCATGCGTTTTTGGTGCATTTCCAAAAACGCATGCGTTTTTTAATATGGGACCTTATGGGAAACGCATGCAAAAACGCATGTACAATTAGTGTCATTCAAAAACGCATGCGTTTTCCATAGGAGCCCATGTTAAAAAAACGCAAGCGTTTTAAAAACCCATGCGTTTTTTTAACATGGGCTCCTATGGAAAACGCATGCGTTTTTGAATGGCACTAAATGGTACTAATTGTACATGAGTTTTTGCATGCGTTTTCCATAGGGGCCCATGTTATAAAAACGCATGCGTTTTCTACAAAAAGACTTAGGCTGTGGTCACAGTTGCATTTTTCACATGCATTTTTGGAGACCTGCGTTTTCAAAAACGCATGTAAAAAACGCACCCATAGGCCCCCATGTTAAAAAACGCATGCCCTAATAGCCAAAAAGCATGTGTGACTGTCCCATGCGTTTTTGGAGCATATCCAAAAACGCATGCGTTTTTTAATAAGGGGCCTTATGGAAAACGCATGCAAAAACGCATGTACAATTAGTGCCATTCAAAAACGCATGCGTTTCCCATAGGAGCCCATGTAAAAAAAACGCATGTGTTTCCGGAAACGCATGCGTTTTTTTAACATGGGCTCCTATGGGAAACGCATGCGTTTTTGAATGGCACTAAAAGGTACTAATTGTACATGCGTTTTTGCATGCGTTTCCCATAGGAACCCATGTTATAAAAACGCATGCGTTTTTCAAAACGCACAAAAAAATACTACAAGCACTATTTTTAGGTGCAGATTCAAAAACGCAGCCAAAAACGCAGGGAGCCATCAGAGACCTTACAAAACTCATGCTGACATGAAAAAAAGCATTAGTTTTGTTAAATCACTAAAAAAAACCATGGCAACTGTGACCACAGCCTTAAAAAAGATTTAAAAACGCAGCCAAAAACGCAGGGAGCCATCACACACTTTAAAAAACTCATGCTGACATGACAAAACGCATGTTAAAACGCATGAGTTTTTAAAAGGCACTAAAAAACGCATGGCAACTATGACCCCAGCCTAACAAAGCGTTACCATGGCCTTTGAGTATAGATCTTAGGCTAGGGTTACACAAGCGTAAATTCTCTCATGCCAGATAATCCACCTAAATATACTAATGACACTGATCAGAGTGGGAAGCCAAGAGTCACTTATTGTGAATCTCTCTGCCCACACAGACACACACCTGCTTCCTTTTCCTGACTGAACTGGCAAACAGTTTGGTTTTTGCTGCGCTTTTAACAGAATCAGCATGTCAATTCTATCTGCATTTCTGCAGATTATTTTCATCAATGAAAGCAATGAAGTGTGAAAAACAGTCTTTGCTATGTTTTTGCTGAGAGTTTGTGGCAAAAATGGGACAAATACAGCAGTTTTTTGACTGCCAAAAGATCAGGTCTTGCTGTAGAAAAAAAATACAGTAAAAATGCCCTTTGTGAACATAGCTTAAGGGTCTGTGTGCATGTTGAGTTGTATTTGCTGAAATCAGGAAACATTTCAGGCTTTGTGACATAGCTGCACCTAAAAAATCAGGCAAAAATACTAATTTAGAATCTTGAAGTCTCATGTACATATTGCTTATTTTTAGTGATGAGCAAGTGGGAGACACCATTTTGTATAAATGTGGGGTGGACATGGGGTCACAGGCTTATCCAGTATTTTTAGTTTTTAATGTACAATTTAGTTGTGGCTAAATTAGCTGAATGTTATATTTAAGTTGACTGGGAATGTAGTACTAATGATTTCTTTGTGTTTATGTATTTTTTGTATGAGTTTTTCATTTCAGAAAATGATATTGGTATGTGCCAGCTCTTCAGCTGAAGGAGCTTTAATCTCATTGGTTAACGCAAAAAAGGCGGTAAAACTGCAGTATAAAAGCAGCTGTTTGGGTCTTCAGCGTCAGTTCAGCTGTGAGGAGGAAAACACCCACCCACCCTCCCTATGGAAGAAATTGATAATCTTCATAGCACTATTTTGTCGAGATGTTTTATTAGAGATGTTTTATTAGAGAGAGGTGGTTACTGATCGGTCAAATGTTTTTTGCGTGGGTAAAATCACCCCAGTGAATTCGGGTCGATTGGTCCTTTAGTTGTTATTAAAGATTAAAAAAAAGATTTCAAAAGGATTTATTTGAGTTTTAAAAAATTGTGTTTTTGGTAATCTCTTAATAAAACCTCGGCCATTACTTTACCACACTTTGTTGTATGTGTGAAATTAATTTATAGGTAGAAGGATTGGGCCTTGTTACCCCATGTAAGAGTTACTATTCGTTAGTCGCATGGATAGTACGGTATTCAAAATACTCGTTACTCGGTGAGTATCTCTGGTGCTCATGAGTGATGTGTCTATCATTATCGATCTGTCAAAAATTCTAACCCCGCCACACTAAGGCTAGGGCACACTTGCATCATGACTCTAGCCTGACGCAAGTGCTAAATACTTAGAAATTTCAGCCGCAGTGCACAGCGTTAACGCTATGTGCTGCCAGGAAATGGAGCCCTATAGAAACCCCGATGTTTACCTTGCCAACCGACCACACAAAAAGCTCCAGGAAGGGTGCTTTAGTTGAGCGCACAGGAAACCCTGTGTGCAGCATTTTCCTGTGCACTCAGCTGCAGCACACTTCATGAAGCTTTGTGTGTGGCTGCTTTGCAAGGTAAAGATCGGGTTTCTATAGGGCTCTGTTTCCTTGCAGCACGTAATGTTAATGCTATGCGCTGCGGCTGAAATTTCTAAGTATTTAGCACTTGCGTCAGGCTAGGGTCATGATGCAAGTGTGATCCTAGCCTAAAAGGAAAGAGAAGTCACAGGAAATTTTGTTTCTTATGGTGCCACACTAGTGATGGGCGAGTCCTAAATTACTCGGAATCACTTGACTCTAGCGAGTCTGAGCCCGGGACTCGCTACTCATTGCGAGTCTAGCGAGTCCAATGTTAATGAATGGGGAAGCGAGTAATAGCGAGTAATGTGCGATTTACAAATCGCAGATGTGTCTCGGAAGCTTCAGGCTCTATCTGCTATAATAGCTAAATCATGTTTAATAGGCTCCCGCTGTCACAGCACAGTTAACTCTCTGCTTACCGGCGCTGCAACAAGAAGAAGAAGGAAGACAGAAGACAGAAGAAAGAAGAGAGAAGACCTGGGTCTTTGAAGGGATATGTGGTGGTAATAAAGTTGGAGTCCCTAATGGTGTCTGTGTCTTTATTTTTAACTAGCTGTGAGCCCGATGCGATTGCATCGGGATTCTAGAATCTGTGTATAGGGCATTGCTCGGGCTGCTGCAACGACTCGCAACGCCCCCTTCGCGGGCATTGCGAGTGAGTCGCCTGGGCGATGCGCGCCCACGAACAAAGCCACGGAGGTAGCGCCGTGTGCAAGGGAAGTCGCTACGGCAATTATATAATAGATTATCAGTATCTAATATATAATTTCCTTAACACACTTCCGTAAGTTTCGGCGCTGTTTCCGTCGTTGTGGGCGTGGGCGCACAGTGCCCACGCGACCTGTGAAGCATTGCCAGCGCCACTGACTCGCAAAGCCTCACTCGCAATGCCCGCCAAGTGGCCGTTGCGTGTCCTTGCAGAATAGGCACGACTCACTAATTTATACATAATCACATACATAATACTGATAATTCCTATATAATCACATATACATATATAGATGGCGGCCCGATTCTAAAGAATCGGGTAGTCTAGAATCCATATATAGTATATTTACTAATAGTTAGGGGAGTGGGGTGAAATGAATTGTGTGTATACAGGTGGCTCAGTGGTTAGCAGTGAGTGCGGTGGCTCAGTGGTTAGCAGTGAGTGCGGTGGCTCAGTGGTTAGCAGTGAGTGCGGTGGCTCAGTAGTTAGCAGTGAGTGCGGTGGCTCAGTGGTTAGCAGTGAGTGCGGTGGCTCAGTGGTTAGCAGTGAGTGCGGTGGCTCAGTGGTTAGCAGTGAGTGCGGTGGCTCAGTGGTTAGCAGTGAGTGCGGTGGCTCAGTAGTTAGCAGTGAGTGCGGTGGCTCAGTGGTTAGCAGTGAGTGCGGTGGCTCAGTGGTTAGCAGTGAGTGCGGTGGCTCAGTGGTTAGCAGTGAGTGCGGTGGCTCAGTGGTTAGCAGTGAGTGCGGTGGCTCAGTGGTTAGCAGTGAGTGCAGTGGCTCAGTGGTTAGCAGTGAGTGCGGTGGCTCAGTGGTTAGCAGTGAGTGCGGTGGCTCAGTGGTTAGCAGTGAGTGCGGTGGCTCAGTGGTTAGCAGTGAGTGCGGTGAGATTGGTCAGCACAGTGGCGTGGGCAGAGTTGTGAGCCTAGCGGCGTGGGCAGAGTGCTGAGCGCAGCGCTGTGGGCAGAGTGGTCAGCAGACACATACATACATACACACACACACAGACACTTCGCTATAGTTAGCACCGACCCTGCGTCTTCCCTGCCGGCTGGATCCTGAGTTGACATGTCGGCGCCCGCGGACGACTGGATCCAATATGGTGTCCAGGAAGTTTGGCGAGATTTTTTGGATGCTATATTCGATCCAGTAGTTCGGGGGTGGCGACATGTCGACTGAGGATCTAGGCGGCTGATGCAGGGCCGGTGGTAAGTATAGCGGAGTGTGTGTGTGTGTATGTGTGCGGACAAAGTGAGTGAAGTGCGGAGAAAGTGAGGGAAGTGCGGACAAAGTGAGGGAAGTGCGGGCAAAGTGACGGAAGTGACTACATACACACATATATACAGATACTGTACATTGCATATGGAGGGGTGAGGAGAGCGGAGGCAGGAGGGGTGAAGAGGGGTGAGGAGAGCGGAGGCTGGAGGGGTGAGGAGGGGTGAGGACAGGGGAGGCTGGAGGGGAGAGCGGAAGCTGGAGGGGAGAGCGGAGGCTGGAGGGGAGGGTGGAGGCTGGAGGGGAGAGCGGAGGCTGGAGGGGAGAGGCGTAGCTGGGGTGCTCCGGGCCCTAGGGCAAGATCAGCACCCAGGTCCCCAATGTGAGGACGGGGGGCGGGTGCTGGCAGGGGGGGGGGGGGGGGGGGGGGGGGGGGGGGGGAGACATGATTGTGGGAGTTGTAGGTGCCCCCTCACCTCGCCTCGTGGGTCTTGTAGGGTCCAGTCAGGCGCGTGTGCACTGTGCGGGACATGTAGTTCCTCTGCTGGACTTGTAGTCCCCTTCACCCTTCCCTCTGCTGGGACTTGTAGTCCCTCCTACCCTTCCTCTGCTGGTACTTGTAGTCCCACCTCACCCTTCCCTCTGCTGGGACTTGTAGTCTCATCACCCTTCCCTCTGCTCGGACTTGTAGTCTCCTGACCCTTCCCTCTGCTGGACTTGTAGTCCCACCTTACCATCCCTCTGGGACTTGTAGTCCCCTCACCCTTCCCTCTGTGGACTTGTAGTCCTCTGCACCCTTCCTTCTGCTGGGACTTGTAGT